>CABFOV010000654.1:146658-170711 GCA_902141375.1 Timema poppense
GGGGATCTTGGAGATTCAACCCGCACCCCCCAAAAAAATGTATGAACAAAATATAGTTGACTTTATTTATGGTTCAAACCATATCAAAATTAAGGTACAAGTACAAATTAGGGGGCTGTGTTACCATAAAAAACAGTTCAGATAACTTCTTGATGTGTTTAATATTTAGAAGTTTTTCTAACCTTCGGCAGTTACTCATTTTCATACTCAATTTACTCATTTAAGGCAGTTTGTATAAGTTGTAGCGTAACCGCAAGTCTCTGTCAAGTAACTGGTGCGACTGTTTGTCAAAGATTGTTCCAAGCAACCGATAAATTCACACATCCACTACAGACTCTGCCTTAATTCTAGGATCAATGGGTGGAGAATAATCCGGAGCACGAAACAATTCTTACGATATCTCAGTGATAGAACATTTGTGCCCTAAACCTAAGGATCTCAGGATTCAATTCAATTTTCCGGATGTTATGGTTCAACTAGACCTTTATTTAATCTAATTAAACTATTTAAATGAAAGGATACCCACCTCGGTGACTGCATGGTCTAAGGCGCCACTTTCACTATATACTTAACTGCTGAACACAGGGAGAGCGGGGTTTGATCCCGGTCGAGTGTACTGAAGGTGGTTTTACACTCTTCTCACACACAAACTCCTGTACATTCTCTCTAAATGTAACCTTCCTAGTTCCTAACACATTAGTGTAATGAGTAAGTAGATATATAACGTGAACGAGTAATAAGACGCGGTGCTAGAGAAACTTAGGATAGCTGGCTGCAGCTTGAATTACTTCATGATGCAGTTTACTGTATACATTATATTGTATATATACTCCATTTTTCTTACACCTATTCAAATGTCAAGTCATGTGATCTGCACGAAATATATTTGGGGGGGGAGGGGGTGAACCAGTGTTTTTTCCCCAACTTTAAAGTATTTCGAAATTAGGAAAATTCCCAAGTAACAGGTTTGGGGGATGATAATCGAGTCTTGAACCCGAGCTTTCAGGCAACTGTAATTTTAAGTTTATTTATTTGTTCACACTGGATTTTGAAGATACAAAGCTTTTTCAGTACATAAGGAAATAACTTGAATTATTATTATTATTAGCACTGCGTCTTACTACCCGTTCAGATTATACACACTTACGCTAATGTGTAATGGTAGGGTGATTGTGAGATGAAATGAAGGACCTACAGTTTAACGTGGAATCCGAACCACGGCGGAGGCCTGGCATTCCCCACATTCACCAGATGTCTTGTCAGAGTTGAAGGAAGGGTTTGGTAATAAGATAAATCTGTGCCGGGACCGAGGATTGAACCCCGGACCCCCAGCTCAGAAGTCTGACACCTTACCCCTAGACCGCCAGATCACCATTTATTATTGATTTCAGTTTATCTGCATCTGGGCTAAGTATCCAATTGAGCTTAAATATATTTATTTAGATTTGCAAATATCGTTCAGATCGTGTATTTTAGATTAAACAATTTAACTTACTTTACTAGAGCAGTTTCCAATATTTTGTAGTTAATGACCACAACTTTTTCTCTCTGCGGCCATCGCGACCCTTTGAGAATTTAAAAGCATTAAAATCCTAGTTTTTAAGTTTTTTCCACTGTGTATTACCAGTAGCCAGGACTATCTACTATTAACTACACCAGTGGGATAGGTAAAATTTAGAGGAAATGTACCCTTATTTGCTTAGAAAGATATTAGGATAAGCTACCCCCGGCCATAATAAAAATCCTTACTTCACCTCCACCAACAAACCAAACCAAAAGAGTGTGACATTAAACCCACATGTCCATTAATACTTGTTTTAATTATTATAAATTGTTTATAGTAATGATTATATGTGACTAATATGTGGTAGACGAGAATCAACAAGCCCGGGGTTGGGGTAGGTCTTATATTATGCTAACAGCAATACAAGGCTGCCACAGTAAACAAGTCAGCAAGAAGCTATGAGAATGGAATAGCCTAAAGGAACCTAAGTAGTAGCTAGGTCGGTTTTAATAATTTAACAATTTACATCTCTATTAGAACTATGCATCTTCCTATAGTCATTAAAATCCTTGAAAAAGTAAATATAAAGCTAAAACCTCTATAATTTTGACCCCACCCAAAACACGCTGCGACCCCCAGTTTGGAAATCTCCCTGAGCTGATAACTCGCTCCGTCACTTTATCAAAAAATTAACAATTTGGCCATGATTATTTAAAAACTTTTCAACTGTAAAATAAAACAACAACAAATATAATGTATTGATATTTCTACAGTATTTTGATATCTGTTTAGCAACGTCCTGCTCCATAGCCCCATGGAAGATCATATTCTGAAACTTTAAAAATTACACCTGGACACAGGAATCGAACCTGGAACCTGTCCCGTGTCCAGGTGTCATTTTTTAATTTTCAGAATATGATATCTAGATGGAGTAATTCTCACTAAAATCATAAATAATAGTGTTGGCTATTTGATTTACATGGAAGTAGCCTTAAAATGTTAATACTGGTATGTCAATAAACTATTCAAAACATATTGTAATTTAGCGTGTGAGGGTGAAGGGGTTTCCCCCTGAAATATTATTGAATAACTTATGGAGAATTCGAAATCGGTACTCTAAACAACATGGTTATACGAAATTTCATGCAAATTGAACACTGAATAACAAATTTAAAAATGTATCCCAAATTTGAAAATGTTAAAGGGTGAAAAAAAAAACTTATTTTTTCGAGTTTTAACAATGCACCACAGCTCTATCACCCCTTTTCTTTCATTGTTGGTTTGAGCCAATTTAAATTGCTTCCATGAAAGCCTATTTTAATAAACAATTAAATAAGATACATCAGTTCAATTCAAACTAGTACGGATACTTGCTAGAAAAATTAGTGTGTATTTCAGAAGTCAAACGTTAACACTAACCTCAATGTCCTCATTTCATCAGAGCTTTCGATAAGAAAACAATTAAATGTTGCATAACATTCCCTGCATTTATGCCTTCAAAATTTAATAAAACCCTAATTAAAGCATTGGCTCTACAACATAGGATAATTTTAATCATAATTTACATAAAACTACGACAGTTTAGCAGCCACGAAAATCATAAGTAAAATTTGTAAGAAAATCAATGTATAGCTTAAAATTGTAGTTGAGCTTAAATTTGCTGTGAGGGAGAGGGGTTCTGATCTTCAAATCACCAATTTATCTTTGGTTCTATGTTATGCTTAGACAAGCAAATTGTATCATGTTTGCTTGTAAAGGGCAACGTGCTGACGTCCTACGTTGGAGCTCACTTGAGAGACATTATTATCTTCAAAAAGTGGGAAAGCATACTTTGCTTTTATTTATTTAGTCAATATTTACTTTTAAATTAAATTGTTATTTTTTAAGTTATTAATTTTCTAATTGTTTCCGTTCCACCCTATATAATGACTTAAGATTTGAATTTTGGTTAGGTTTGTAAACTGTTAATGATTAAATACAATTACACTTAGAATATGACCCTACTAATAAACTTTAAGGACAGACACACAAATATTTAAAGTAAAAATAAAACTTATCAGGGGAAAGCAACATGGAATCAAACAAACACAACTGTCAACTGTAAAGACATTAATGCTATCTTTTGACAATATTAACATACCAAAAACTTGTAAACAAAAGACAAAAGCCACCCAATCAACAACAGACTCGTATTCAAATCCACACGAACCTATCATGTTCAAATGCGTCTATCGATTTGTTGTATTTTTTAAAGATATTTCATTTATTTAGGGTATTTAACATGCACTTTATGACCAGACTAATTATATCAACACAGGACTTATAAACTAATTTCACTCTAGATTAGAACATCCAGCCCCCGACTGTCAATTCATCATTGTGAAAGGGGAAGTTCACATTTCACCACGGATACATTTTTCGGCAATGCTAGTAATCAAATCCGAAACTCTTCGGCTTTTAGGCCACACGGAACATTTTAGCAGTTTGATTTGGCATTTTCCCATATTACTTAACATAAAAAACTAATTACTTTCCAAGTATGAGGGATAAACCTCATGCCGTCAACCCGCGAGCGAGCTATACCAACCTAGCAGCCGCCACACATTGGCGAAGTTAGTGCCAACATTGGCGGACAGAGGGTGTCATGTCTTTATTAAATTAGCTCCTTATTCGTTCTCGCGAGGCAGAGTTTGACCTCGTTCCAGACTTGCTGCTTCACAGATAAATCTGGATATCTAGATCTGTAGCCAGGAGCTCAATATAACTTTCGAAAACTAACCGCTCTCATCGATCTATCTCTCTATTTACGTTTGGCGTGCTATCATTCTTTGTATAAACTTTGAAAAAATTCACTGTGCAGCCATACGAAGAATTTAGTCTAGGCGGGCACATTATATGGAGAAAAAAACTATACAGCAACAAGATGTGTCATCATATTTCCATTAATAATGATGGGTTTTTTTAGCACCGCCTCTTACTACCTGTTCAGGTTATACGCATATGTACTACTTATGCTAAAGAGTTGGGGATAAGGAAAGTTGAATTTAGAGGAAGTGTACCCACATTTGCATGAAGGGTAGAATGAAAAGTCATTTAAGAAAAACCACCCCCAATATACTCGACTGGGATTCAAACATCGATCTCCCCGTCATAGGTAGTCTAGTCTAACAAGAGAATGATGCCTTAGATCATGCAACCACCAAAGAAGGTTTTTGACTCTATTGGTTTTCATATTAAATGAGTCAAATGGCTATATTTACCAGTACTTTGTGTTCATATGAGCAATGTGAAGGAAACACAATGAGTTGAGACTCATTCAAGGAGTCTATAATCAAGCACAGGGATGATTTTTATTAACAATAAAAACTGTTGGGAGATTTTGAAAGTTTGTATTACTAGAATATTGATTGTATTATTATATGGAGGTGACTTGGTGGTCTAGGGGTAAGGTGTCGGTCGGACTTCTGTGCTGGGGTCCGGGGTTCAATCCTCGGTCCCGGCACAGATTTATCTGATTACCAAACCCTTTCTTCACCTCTGACAAGACATCTTGTGAATGTGGGGAATGCCAGGCCTCCACCGTGGTTCGGATTCCACGTTAAACTGTAGGTCCTTCATTTCATCTCACAATCACCCTACCATTACACATTAGCGTAAGTGCGTATAACCCGAACGGGTAGTAAGACGTGGAGATAATAATAATAATATTATATGGACAGATCATATAATTCGCTCAATCACTACCATTAGATTATATATCTAGCTAATTTAGGTTTACGACCAAGCGACTCTTAGAAATGAAAATAAAAAGGAAAGATCAAAATAAATAAGTTCTTCTCGAGTGTTGCCGAATGAATGAGAGAACACAATTTGACTTGTCTTCCAGTCCACTCGATTCACATCGAAAATCTTCACCTGCAAGTAACTAAGCTATTCCTGTGATGAGTGCTGAAGTTTCAAACAGGCCATTGGGTCTTACCTCTAGAATTGTATAAAATTCTGAAACTAACATTAACTCGGGGTAGATATCGCAAATTAATAATTCTATAAAGCCTTCTTCGCACTTAACATTCAATTTTTTTTTTTTCATCGTATTTACTTTTTTCCATGGTGCTAGGATCACGATCAACTTAACGTTTATGTAACCTTCACTTAATTTAAAGAAAATAGTTCCAAAACAAGATTCACGTCATATAAAACAAAAGTCGTGTTTGGAAGGGAAAAAAATTGTTCACTAAAATGTAACCCGATCGTGTAGAGCTGGTTAGGCTACAAGTACTTGCAATAGTAACTTTAATTGATATACAAAATAAAGTGTAACAAGAGACTAGAACATTGTAGAGTTTGTGAGACACAGACAAACTATACTGAAGAAATTATCTGTATTCAATAAACAAAATATAAAGTATTAAACAATCTTGTTAATGTCCTGGTTATTCGTCCTAAGATTAAATCTCTCAGTTCTATAGATTCTAGATTCAAATGAAAGTACAATATCTTAGGGTATACTTTATTTTCCATATAAAACAATGCATATGTGAATGCACTCCACATATTAATAACCTGTCTATTAATTAAATAAATAGAAATACAGTTCAACACGGTCATAACAGAAATAACGCCTTTTCAAGTAAAGTCGTCTTGTTTCCTAACTCGGACAAAAATACAAATGTACAATTTTTTTATTTTATTTTTTTCAAATTTATTTATTTTTTTCAAATTTCACATGAGCTTTCGCTGCAATGGTTCAAAATTATTGCATAAATATATTTGTACATAAGGAAAAAACCTTTTCAAATACCCACATGCAATTATTTATTTCCCCCTTAAGCTAACAAACATCCCAAATGAGTCTTAGTACACGCTAACTTCAACAGTGTTTCTGATGCCTTGGTTTTAGTATGATTGTCAAAATATACAGAATAATGTTCCATCATAGCAAAGGCCTTCCTTTAGTTGAGAAGATGGATAGAGAACAAAGTTATGCTGATGAATCAAAACAAAGAAGTTCAAACAGGGGTGGACTGGCAGGGTCCAAACAACCCAGGACTATAAACATGACGGCCTTTAAAATACATTCATAAATACCTCTAAAGCGATGTTTCAGAGTTAGCCGACGTAGTGAGGTAAAATATTTTTACTATTGGTACATTTACTCTCGAGACCATTTCAGCTATGTTATCGATAATTACGCCGCTAGCATAAAATATAATGGAAGCGTGATTGAGGCGAAAGGTGGAAGTGGAGCCAATCTAATGATAAGAGAACAGCAGGGAGAGTTGTTCTATAAGTGTGTAAGGGACTTGCTATGGAGAAAAGAAGTGTCCTTGAAGTGTAAGGAAGTACTGTACAGGACACACTTTGTACCCTTTGTCACACATCAAACATGCAGCAGAAATATGGACAATGAATGTAAGAGAGCCTAGGAAAGTGGAGGACATGGAAATGAAGTTTGTGAAGATCATGTTAACAGTCACGAGGAGAAACAAGATTAGGAATGAAGTTATCTGGGAAAGAGTAGGGGTACAGGAAGTATGTGAGATAGTAGAGGAGGCAAGGCTGAGATGCTATGGTCATGTAATGAGAGGATTCCAAAGAAAACAATGAAAATTAAACATGTAGGAAAAAGACCGCAAGGGAAACCAAGAGATGTGAAGAACAGATAAAATAAAGTGTCCAGATGTGAAGAGAAGAATGGAAGCAATTAAAGGAGGAAGACTGGTAGAAGGTGAGAGGAAGATGGAGGCATTTTATTAAACTGACCAGGCCACAGGCTGGAAACAGTTGATGATCATGATGTCGCTATTCAGTGCCCTTAAAACGTCAGCTTGTATGTACTCACTACCGACATGAGCAAAAATACCTCTTGATAGTAAGTAATAGCTGGGAGTCCATTTTTGTTATATATTAAAATTTGTAAAATGACTCACCACCTGCTACTTGTATAGGTTATAAAGCTAGTAACCATCTGTATTCACTTAACAAATGATTTTGAGTTTGGTCTATTGAATCGTTTATAAACACCACCAAGAAACAAAAATCAAAAATTGTTTTACATTTAATGCCATTGTATCTTCACAAATTATGTTCAGGACATGCCCTCAGATTTACTCATCGAAACTTTTGATTACATTTGTAAAGAAATAGATCATTTAGAAATGAACAAATATATATATATATATTTTTTAGTTTAAAGTAGTTGCATTAAGGTGACCTGGCGATCTAGGGGTTAAGGTGTCAGACTTCTGTGCCAGGGGTCCGGGGTTCAATCCCCGGTCCCGGCAGATTTATCTGATTACCAAAACCTTCCTTCACCTTTGACAAGACATCTTGTGAATGTGGGGAATGCCAGGTCTCCACCGTGGTTCGGATTCCACGTTAAACTGTAGGTCCTCCATTTCATTTCACAATCACCCTACCATTACACATTAGCGTAAGTGTGTATAACCCGAACGGGTAGTAAGACGTGGTGCTAATAATAACAGTTGCATTAGCCCAAATCAAACCTGCTCGTCGTGATATCTGCTGGTATCTAGGTGGCCCAGTCCACCCCCGGAGAAAAAAAAGTTTTATGAATGTAGAACTTTTACAGATATAAAATTTGCTTTGGGGTACCTACTTATCAAGATCTTCAAAACCATGTTTTTTACTGTGGTTACTTCCTATTCCATATCCCCCACTAAAATGTAAATCACATAAAACTAATAACCAGGGCCTGGATTTTGATCAAAAATTAACCTAAAGATTCTAAAAAATGACCTAAAAATACAAATAGAAGTTTATAAATAAATGCATACGACTAAATCAAACACGCAATTTACAAATGTGAAATTCGATTAAAACCCTTTAACAACTTAACTCCTGTATTCTGTTAAATCTAATATTGATTTACAAATAGCTACCCCTTCCCAAAACAAGCCTTGGCCTACTTTATCTTCTCATTCAGATAATTATGCATTGAAAAAATTATGTTTCACTATTTATGCATTTATAACATATCAAATATTTAAAAATATACTTATTCAATGTGGATGCTTTAAAATGAATCAAAAATGCCTAAAAAATCACGCAAACCAAGAAAATATTACCTTAAATTTCAAAATGACAAAAAAAAAATACCTATAAAATATATATTTCTACAACACAGGGATCATGAACAAAGTTTATGTATTCATGAGCAATATATGTGCCGAACAAAAAAAAAAGATGACATGTCATCAAAATCCAAGCCCTGCTTATAACAAACCATACAAAACATGACTTTTACAGTAGAACAAAATCTCATGTTAAACATATTCAAGAAATATACAACAGAAAAAAAAACTACAAATGTACACCACTGCATTATATGTCGGTGTGTTATAAATCTTACTATTAAAGTCATACATAAATCAAATTTCAATAGGTTTTTTTTAGTATCAACAAACAGAACATAAAATCTCAAAACTTTTTTTTTTTTTGCAACACTGATCAATCAGTCACACTACTTTCAATAGAATACATGTCATATTAATCTATACCAATAGTCAAAATGTCAACGCTCCTTCATAAGAGCTTTGCACTTAATATCACATTTTGTTAAAATTTATTAAAGTTTTCTAAACAGACTTGTGCCATGGGTACTATATTATCTTCTTTCACTTATTATACGTTAGTCTCTTATTTTCATAATCATGTGGAGAGGATATGAGATGCAGAGTGAATGGATATTGATATGAATTAATTCATTATCTTTCGTTAAAAACCAGTTCCAGCACTTTGAGGAGAGAGAAAAAATTGCTATGGAGAGATTGTGAAAAAGACACTATGTTTTAGTTTTTTTGTCACACTTTATTTTATTTTTATTTATTTTTTTCCTAAAAAAGTTAACAATAATTTATGAAGACTGGTTTGCCCTCGTGTGTGTTGAGAATTATGCTAATGTTTATATTGAAATATCACAAATGTGCATATCAGTACTAAGAAGAGTGCAGTGATCATCTTCTCAAACAATATTGGACACTAAGAAGCAGCGTCACCATCCAATGAACTTTCACCAGAAAACTTAATGGGGCTGCCGCATTCATTTCAACACACTGACCTGGAAACAAAAAACATGGCACCTGTGTTGTTTGTTGATTCTTTGTTGGTTCAGCACATATTTAGTATCCATTAAGATTATATGTATACGTTAATAGAATAGGGATATGAAAGGTAGAATTTTAAAGGAAATTTGCTTTGTGTGAACGGAGAGTTAGAAAGAATTCCTCGGAACGCCCGACTGGTATTATAAACCAATATCTTCACCCAGTCTAACACGAAAGTTGTAATACTATGGAATCAATCGAGCCCCACTTTGGGCGCCAATTGTAAAACTATGGAATCAATTGCCCCACGTTGGGCATCGATTATATCACTATTGATCAATCACCCCGCTTTGGGCGTCAATTAAAACACTATTGAATCAATCGCCCCGCATTGGGCGTCAATTGAAACACTACGGATTAACTCCCTGATATAATATTGCTGAGATGATGTTTAGGTTGTCTATAGCTCCGTGGTCGAACGCCTATCATCACTGTACGGAAAAGATACCGTTTAACCAGCTGTCTATAGCTTCGTGATCGAGCACTAATTAAAACGGTATAATTAATAAATGTTACAAAGTGAAAGTGCGTCATACTCGTTTAATTAAAAGGCTCACATTGGAAATTGAAAAGCTACTCGAGAAGTTGCATTTAAAAAAAAGTTTTCATAATCTTAACCAAAAGTAATTCTAGCCTAGTACCTTATTTTTACAAACAGAAAGAAATAGGCCCCAGTATAAAACAATAAAACTCATCATTTATTTTTTATGAAACATTTTATATACAGCAATAATGTGAATGTCAGACTATGAAACTCGCGCCAATGTCACTTTCATAATTCTTGACAAATTTGTATCCTTAAGCCAAGTTCTGAGGGATTTGGTTTCTATTCGTGTGATAAAATACCTGTAAACACTCGTATGTGCTGCCAAACATTGCACATATCTAGTGCACAGATTCAACAACTTTCGTGAACAGACACCTCTCAGAGAAAGAGTAAAAATTTGGCACATCGACCTCACATGCTGGATCTCCCTAAATTGAGTGTTTGTATGACGTCAAAAAAATATAATGATAGGGTCGCATTGTTTGATAGTTCATCAGAAGGTCCACGACCCACACAAAATCATTAATATGGCCTAAAGTTTGGTATGCCTGGGTTAGACAATGCGATTACCAATAAATACAAGAAGCGTGGTGATATACGTGTACAGAGTACACATTATTTATTGTGTTATACTTGTAACCTGCTACAGGCCCGAACAGTTTCGAACCAGTACACACAGTTCATGTTAATCCTAAAAGTGGCCATACACTTGTGAATTATTTAAATAAGAAGAAAAAAATTATCCAAGGCAGTATAATTTTTTTATTTTTATTTCAAGTCTAATGCTTACATCCAAATGAACCTTATTCAGGCAATTATTTATTTTTAAAATATATAAATAGTTAATAAAATACTCAATAAAATATAAAAGATAAATAAAGTAAAAAATAGTTTGGCATTATGTGAAGACCAATTTTGATTATGTCTATAATAGTGAAGTGATGAGAACTCTTGTATTTTTTTAGTGATATAATTTAATTAATACTATTAATAAACATTTTACAGTTGAATTTCTCAATATAATACAAAATCCATTTCATTGGTGAAAACGGTTTCAAATCTATTGAATGGTTGAGACAATCTGATATTTTTTAATACTTGAATTCAATAGGAGGACGAGTGTCGACGAGCCTATTCCAAAATTAAGTTTAATTTTACAAACTGTGTCTTACTAACTGTCCACATTTTCCCTATATCTACACTAACAGGGGAAGGATGAGTAAGTTAGAATTCAGAGTAGGGCTCTGCAAGTACTTGGATTTTGAGTTTTGAGCCAACCTCATCATTAAATCTTGGGATCAAGATTGAAAGTTTTAGAGGTTTGTCATTTTCAAGCTTCCTCTCGATATACGTAAAAATTAATTTTTAAAATGCTATAAGTAGAGTGTATTACCAATAGCCCAATGGCTAAATATATTTTTAATAATGGAAATTGATAAGAAAAATAAAGAAAAAGGAAAAATAAATATGTGTAAATTTAAAGCAGAAAGCCTACCTAGAGAGAGAGGAAAAATGTAGCAAGAATTTAATGCACAAAATAATGTGACATTTTCCTTCTATCTTCTATAATAGAAGTAGTCACACACACATTTAAACACAAATTGAGGAATACTTTGGCATTGTTGCTTGTATCAAACAAAAAAAGAAGGAATACACTTTTCTCTTTTTGTTTGATAAAGGCAACAATGCCAAAATTACTCTACTTGTGTTTAAATGTGTGTGAAACTACTTCTTAAAAGATGACAGAAGAAAGATAGATGTCACATTATTTCATGCATTATATTCTTCCAGCATTTTTCCCCATTTCCCTAGGTGGGCTCTTCATTAATTTTAAACTTATTAGTTTATTTTATTTTTATTTTTATCACTTTTCATTAAAATAAAATGTTAATTATAGGATATTTTGATATTGGCAGTTTGACTTATAAATCAATCGGTAAATTAACAAATTAGTAGAACTAGCATCAAATTTCACATTACTAGCATAATAGAGCTATAAAGCTACTTTCTACCGATAAACTTAGTCCCCGGCCGCTAATTTATCACTATTAAAGGGTAAACCCACATTTCACCAATGATTTTTTGGCCATGCCGGGAACTGAAACCGGGACCCTTATCTCAGTGGACAGACACGCTATCGATTGATCCAACATGTTGGATTCTATTTTCTACACGGTCCTTTTCTAAAACCATAATTTCAGTTAAATAAACAACTTAACAATGAGAATACATATTGATTGTGTTTTATCTCAAGATATTTAAAACTTGTATTAATACGTTCAATTATAAAACTAGCATTAGTTTTTTAGCACTGCGTCTGACTTCATTCAGGTTATACGCTATATACTACATAAGCTTATGTTTTAGGGATGAGGAAGGTTGAATTTAGAGAAAGTGTTCCCACATTTGTGTGGAGAGAGAGTGGGAAACCATTTAGGTAAAACCACCTTAAGTACACCCGACCAGGATCGTACCACGATCTCGTCATCGGCAGTCTAGTTTATTGCAAGAGTGACATCTTGGACTATGAAGCCATTGAAGCAAGTTATATAACGAGTTTAAATCACTGGCAAACCAGTCGAGAAGTCTACTCACCACTACTAGTGACGTTGAACGCCAACGCTCCTCCGATACCTGGACTGATGTTGCGTTGACAGCTGTCGGAGCTACTGGAGAAATGAACCACTCCCTCCTGCTCACGGTACATGAAGCAGTACCGCCGAGCGCCGTGGGACGAGCGGCTCAGTGGCGTCGTGATCAAGTAGTGGATTCCATTGTCTTCCCAACGTCCGTGGCAAGAGTAGGCTGAACATAATAAGTTGTTGTTTACTTTGTATTAGAACCAGGCTCTGGCTTATCGTATTGCTAACCTTAATTGAGTGAATGATAAGATAACTATAGAATATATTCCATTCACGGTAGGAATTACTCTCTGAAAGGTCTTTTTTCCTACCAATATCCTACTATATAGTAGATTTATGGTAGGGAAAAAGGCCTTTCAGAAGTCAATTCCTACGGTGAATGGAATATACTGTTAATCTGTCATAGCTTCATATGCCTTATTATCTAACTTGAAACTAGGACAGACACAACATCCAGTCCCCGGTCTTTAATTCATCACTGTGAAAGGGTAAACCTACATTTCACCAATTATTATTTTTTCAGCCATGCCGCGAATCGAACCAGGGACCCTTAGCTTACTATACAAGACACATTACAGACTTAGCTAAGGTGTTGTATCTCAAAAACATATTCCAATTCTAAATGTTTTAAAAAAAAAACTTCTTTTTAATCTCAAATTTAATTTGAGAACCCTATCCCTAGCTTGTAGTGTACTTTTTACTGTGCACTATAACTAAGATGTAACACCTGTGTGCCAATCGTCCAGGTGTGTAGAGGACCCAAAGAAACAATATATGTGTAAAACTGTTGAGAAACATAAAAAGTATATTTTCACTTGATGTTTTACACTATCCGGAAACTATCGACAAAGCAATAGTGGTTTAAAAATTTAACAAAATGTCTATTCACCTTTCTCTAAAATAAAACTTCAGAATCAACATCATAAATTTCAATTTCTTTAATCGACTATGTTCTCCACCCCCATCGTTATTTAATTAACCCCAAGAAGCTCTATTGAACCCAAAGGCTGCTGCGGACAATAGCTAAAGAAGAAGATACAGAAGAGGAGTGTGGAGAAGTTCGACTGGTTAGAGCTTTAGCTATTAAATATAGTTTACAAAATATTATATTGCAAACATAATTAACATATTTAACATTAAGTTAATTTTCACAAAATATAATTTAGAAATATTTTTATTATCGAAGTTTTTTAAATCACGATTGAAGAATCTTAATTTTGAATTGAAGTCGAAGCTAATGAATATTTGAAGCGATGTCAAAAATTTTCGAAGTTTTGCATAACCATAATCAGTGTTCTCCCCAAAAAATGTTGCCAGCTGGGTGGTATTATTAAGTAGCTGTGCTAGGCGGGGAGTAGTATAATACTTGGTAATAGTTGATGATTTGTGCAACAAATATTGGTTTTAGCCAGGCGGTCAATAAAATCAGGTTCTGCAGAGATCACTGCCTCTAATATTTATCGCAGAGTATATATTTTGTTATAGCCAACGAACCCGAGACGACATCAGCAGAGGTACACTCCGATCTAAACTCCATGGTATCGACAGTGTTGCAGCCGACCACCAGGGTGGTAAAGTCTTCATTGTCCTGTGTACAGAGGTCAGCAGGAAGGCTGGTCATATCTCGGGGCGCACGGTGTCTAGCCTCATGAAGAGCCACCCGCAAAGATCGAGCCAGCCTCTCACCTCGACTAAGACCAGTGACGCTAAATTTCCCAAGGTATGGGCACTGACGAGGTTCGGGGCTCGACGCTAGAATCACACAAAGTATTAAACATGATTTATTAGAGATGAGTCGAATTCAATTTTTTTTTTTATATAAATCTTTATTTTAACTCTGTAACTCGAATTTTAATCTTAGCAAACATGTTAGGTATAAAAGGTTACATTCTCATATGGGTATATAAAAAAAAATCCGCGGTTTTGAGCTATTGGCAGCCTCAACGAATCAACGTTGCAAAATGTATTATATTTAAGGGAAGATTGACCAAACATAAACAAGAAAATGATAACACTTTTTCGCAATACCTCAATGATGATATTCAATGCACCAGGATGTAGATTATAAAACTTCCGTGGAAACATATTTTTTATCCAGAACAGGAAACCAGAAAAGGGTAATAATGAGATGCAAGTCAATGCTGCCCGGGCACAAATAGTAGAGATAGTTTGAATATTCATCAGTGGAAGAGGTTAAGTTTTTTAACACATACCACAACGGTTTGTCGGCTAGACATTTCTGATCTTCTACCGACAGTGGTGGATAAGTGATGATGATAATGATTATGATAATTTTTTCATTTATTTGAGGTATTTAACATTCACTTTCTGAACAACCTGATTATATCAGAACACAACTTATAAATTAACTTATATCTAGAACAGACACAACATCCCGTCTCCAGCCGTCAATTCATCCGTGTGAAAGGATGAACTCACATTTTACCGATGATAAATCTTTCGGCCATGCCGAGAATCGAACCCGGGACCTTTAGCTCAGTAGACAGACACGCTACCGACTGAAATCAAGTGTCGGACTGATGATGATGATGATGATTATGTGGTGCCAATATAAATCTTAAACCTAACTTAAGGTTAATTAATCTGAACATGGCAAACATAAGAACAATTCCTCTTCAGGGAAAATACTTAAGGCGTCATCAGGAATAGGACCTAGGACCTTAAGATTAGTAGCTTGGACTGCTGACCACTATACCAAGATGGAGCGAACTCACACGGTGACGGTGACCTGTTTGTTTCCTTCCCACGCTTTCTATTATACCAGGGTGTCCAGCCAAACTATATATGTAAATTCCCTGACTTTTCCAGGTTTTCCAGACCACTCACTATACATCGATATTAAGAATATTATGAAAATCATTTTTTAAGATTATAGATTAATTAAGTAGTTATTTTTCTAGATACAAACACATTCTGAAATTGTGTCACTCAATAAAGGGATTAAACGATTTCTGCCTCCGGGTAAATGGACTATTTTAAGTTAAAAATAGATTTAAAATAGTTGCAGGACAGTCATTCTTAGTTCCTTCTACGTAAAATGTAGACCTAATCAACTTTTGCACATGACTCTACTTTGGCTAAAGACACAAAACTCAATTGTTGACCTTGAGAAGTAATATTAGTCTGATCAACAGGGACAATGGTGTGAAAGTGATTCTAGGTGGGTATTAACTGGGAAAAAAAAAGTATTATTTTGACTATTTTGAATCAAATTATGAGGCTTTTTATAGACAAATGTAAAAATTCCAGAAATTTAATAAAAATCCCTGACTTTTCCATGACTTTTCCCTGACCAAACAAATTCCCTGACAATTCCCTGTTTTCCAGGTCGCTGGACACCCTGTATACGTACATTACCTGTCTAAGTATAACAAAGCTCAGAAAGCGCCAAGTAGGCGACTTCGCTAAGTGATCTGAGGTTTACAGTCCATTCTAACGCTTATTTTTATTTTATTTTTCCAAAAACATCACTGTTATTAAAAATCAATCGTTCCAAGAGGAATGATCGATAATCTTAGAAAATGATTTGGTTTTATATACTCACTGACAAGTGTCACGAATGGTAAAGAACTCTTGTTGAAATGGATCGCCTGGCAAGCATCTTCCGGTCTACGAGTGTAAGTACCTAAAACAAACGATGGGGGGGAAGGAGTGCTTAAAATAAATGTTCATAAGCCTAGCAACACTAATTTATTGAGATGTGATTTTTACTCTACACTAACTTTTTAACTTCACAAGCCTGATTTTAAATGTCCAAAATAAGTCTCTTCTGTCGGTTTATTTTGTCAACATCATGGACAGTTTCCAGCTACTGGCCCGGTCTGTCTGGAACATTAGCCTCTCCTTTCTCCTCCACACTTATTCACACTCTCTTCAGCCACCTGTCCCTTGACCTTCCTCTTGGCTTCCTACCCTTCCTTTCAATATCCAGCACCATCTTTGTATCTTCGCTTCACATGACATCTCCATCCTGTCCTGCCCTTGCTCCTCCTTAAATATTCCTTTCACCCTTTTAATTATCCTCCTATCCATTCTTGCCACTCCTGTAGTACTTAGAAATTCATTTCACAGGCTTTTAACTCTGCTTCCATCCTGCTCCTCAATATTTATTTTAAGTCTAATAAATTTAAAGTTTACATAATTTAAAGAACAAAAAAAATAAGAACAAGTATGACATACGTGGGTGAGTGCTGCTCATGTTTAAGATAACACATTTTAGAAAACATTAAAAAGCGAGAGGGACAAATCAAAGCATAAGGATTTGACGGGAGTTTGGCAAGAATTGGGTTGTAAGGGGAACATAAAATATTAGAGGGAGCAAGGCTTAGGTGGTATGGTCATGTAATGAAGATGGGAAAAGAAATAATTACACGGGAAATGATAAGAGGAAAATCGTGGAGGGGAAAGACCAAGGAAGAGATGGGGAAGAGCAGGTAACAGCATATGTGCAAATGTGATGAGATGAATGAATGAATGAAAGTAAGGGAGAAAGAATTGTGAAAAGAGTAGACGATTATGATGAGATTTCCTCGAATCTCTAAGTGTTTTTGAAATTTAACTTTTATTTGCTAGAATTTTTTTATGATTATTAAGGGGCATGTGGTTTAGTGAAATGCCCAATTGTTTCAAGAATTTTATAAAGTACTTACCAGTTTGTACTTCAATGACATGCCCATCTCGACGGTAGAAAGCCAAACAGAGGAAACCACTTTGGCTGAAACAAGGTATAATCAACTTGAGAAACAAATAGACTCTTTTACTATTATATCCAGGGAAAAAACTTTATTTGCTAATCAACATTTTGTTTATATCTATATACTAATTAAAACACATTTTAAGTACATATGAAAGATAGAAAATGAAACCAAATAAAAATAAATGGATTTTAGGTTAATTTAAGTTGGAAGTGTTAGCGTCGATTTTTTTTGTATGTGTTTATTTGATTTTAAAATATTTTATTTGGTGATGTACAAATCTTGGTAAACTTCAACTTCACTTTGAATATCCATAACCTTCGATGACTTGGATTTGAAAAGTAAAATTCCGGATTCGACAATTACAAAGTTTCACCAATAAAAATATATGAAGTTTAAGTACATATTTATGTAAAAAAAAAATTCAAGATGGGTTTTCATTATCATAAATTAATTTTCACATGACAACAATTTTTAATAATCAAATAAGATTTTGAGATAGTAACTTAATTTATCATTTTATGACAAAATATGATAATTGTGTTTGAAATAAATTATGTTCTATATTAAATTTAATACCTGTAATTATATAGTTATGCAACACATAATATTTTTTTCTCAACAATCCGACATTTAAAACACATTTTTAAAACTCAATTCAGTTTCAGGAATATTTCATAATATTCTATTTGGCTTTGTACACTCTTGATTTTTAACAATCATTTTAAGATAAGAAATTGATTGTCAAGTACTAAAACTACATTTGGTACCCATGTAAAACTACAAGGTGTAAATAAAGAAAAAACTTTCACAAGCTGTTGTGAATTAAATTGTTGCCTTTCGCACCAGTCAGCCATTTTACTTCTCCTCCAGCCCTAAATTAACATTATTGTCACCTGCTTTGTTGGCCGCGCTACTCTCGCTGTATACTAGACTGCCGATGATGAGATAAATTGTTATTATTATTATTATTTAGCACCGCGTTTTACTACCCGTTCGGGTTATACACTTTAAGTACTAATTACGCTAATGGATTAGGAATTTGCAAGGTTGAATTAGAGGAAGTGAACCCGCATTTGCGTTGAGGGAGAGTGGAAAACCATTTAGGAACACACACACACCCAGTTCACCTGACTGAGATTCAAACCTCGATCTCCCCGTCCTCAGCAGTCGAGCTCAACACATCTAGAGCATTAGCCAACTACGCCACCGAGGCGGGTGACAAGATAAAGTTTAGAATCTTGGTCGGGTGTATTGAGGATGGTTTTTCCAAAATAGTTTTCCACTCTCCCTCCACGCAAAAATGCTGATCCCCTTCCTCTATGTATAACCTTGCTAATACCATTAGCGTAATTAGTACACAAGTGTACAACTCAAACAAGTCATAAGAAAAATAACTGCGTCAATATCTATAAATAAGTAATTTCTTACCATCCCATTGTAAAATGAGCCACAATGAGTGCTTTTTCTACTGTCTGTTGTTTCACTTCTGTACACACCACACGCATCTCTTGGTTATTTAGTTCGCTGGTCAGACCCATGGATACAGCGATGCCATTTTCATTTCCATTGCGCAGTGTGGGAGAGTACCTTGGGCAAAAAAAGTTTCAACACACTATTACACCAAATAAATTTTGTCATGGTACAGGAAAGGTGGATACGAACGAATAAAAGGAAACAAACAAAAATATAGCTTTTTACGATGAAAAAAAAAGTTCACACTTTACAATGCAACCACTCAGCAAAAGAGGTAATGGAGAAGAAAATCGACCATTATTGCCAAATCTCCAGACCTAGGTTCCATTCTATTGGAACGCATCAGGAGGGTTTATGAAATGTGTAACGCAACTTCCTAAAAGAGGATATAAAAAAATACATGAGGGCATTTAGGCCTACTAGTTTTCATTCTTCTTAACCTATAAAATAAATTGACCTTAGACAGGTTTTGTCATTCACAGTTAACGTGCAATTGTTGTCATCTAACCTAACCAAACCTAACCCTGGTTCGGCCCGATAAAATTGTAGGCTTACTAATTTAGCCTATGAGCTAAGTCAAAATTTCAGAATTAACGAATCTAGAACCAGGTTTAAGTTAGGTTAGATTAGATTCTAACAACATTTGCCCTGCAATCTGTGCATGATGAAACATGTCCAAGGTCGACCCATCGTATGGATTAAGAAGAATGAAAACTAGTAGGCCTAAAAACATCAGGCTATATCGATTTATCCTACAAGCGGCAAGATGTATTGATTTGGCCTAGTTTGATCTAGTTTGTCCTGGAATCGAGTTTGGACTGTCACATATATATATTTAAAAAAAACACTTTTAGAGGTATGTTTGCACGTTTTACTCTCCCTCCTGATGAGTTCCAGGAGAATGATAACTTGGGGATTGGCCCTTGACTCCTATATTTAGTATGCAAATGCTCTTATCAACATTTTAGTATGGTTTACTCCCAGCTGGTGGAAGAGAGCACAAGGAAGACCGAGGTAAAGATGGAAGGAACAGATAGCACCAAGTGTGCGAATTAGAGGTGGGAGTGGAAGAAAATAAGAGGGAAAGAACGGTGGAAGGAGAGAGGGAGATGGAGGCATTGTAACGAACGGACTGATGATGATGATGATAGTGGAAGAATAGTGGATGGATAGATACAGATGAAGGCATTTCACTAAACTGGCCCAGCCACAGGCTGGAAATAGTTGATGGATATGAGATGATGATGGGAAAAAACATAACATTTTGTGAAACACAAAGAAAAGCTTCAACGAAGCTCTGTACTCACCCCATGGCAGAGTTGGAGGTAGAGTTGCTGATACGCAGCGTGGTATTGCGATGATGAAAGGTGTAAGACCTTGTGTAGTCGAGTGTGTGCCAGTGAAGGGAAGACGTGAGCCAAGAAGGGAAGCGACACTTGCTCGGTGATGATGCTGCAACACATCAGCATGTTTAGAGATAATAAATCAACCATCAGTGCAATTATTACTTTTAATAGCACAATAAATTTGCTTTAACGGTTAAAGGGTATAAGGTGTCACTCTCGTGTTAGACCCGCCTGCTGACAACTGTTAAATTGGGGTTCGAATCCCGCTTGGGTCTACTAAGGGTGGTTTTTTCTAAATCATTCCCCACTCTCCTTCATTGCAAATGCGTGTATATTGCCTCCAAAGGTCCTGCCTTTGATTCTCATATCTAGGCGTTATTTTTCAATTTATAGAATATGTTTGAAATGTAGTTTTTCCTAGTGTTCTTGTATCAGCTGTTTTGTAATGGTGGACGAAGCTCAAGGTGTTTTTGGATGACAGTGACAATACTTGTGGAAATCAATCATAGTGGTGAAGAGTTTAATATGGAGTTTTAAGGAAGTTAGGCCCAAATGTATCACAAAGTCAACGAGAATGGTTAGTTTATTTATCTTGTAGTAGGCTATTATTTTCAGATTTTTACTATAACTAGTTTCCGATTTTCAAAATATTTTGTATAACACTACACTTGAACTATTTCACTGCAAAAACTTAGTCACTCTTATAAAAGGTTTAAGTAACTGATTATGGTAACACTTGAAAAGTTAAACACAATATTCTTACCCTTTTTAAGTGTCATAGTCCTAGAACCCTCCATGGCGCTTGACAGACCATTACAGGTAGCGTCCCCACTCTGGGCTACTTGGTAGTCCACTCCTTCACCGTTGCTCACGTGTTCACTGGCGGCGTACCCGACAGGGAGGGCCGACTTTTCATACACAAAGCAGCGATACCGATCTTCGTTAGACGTGGCGTGATTATGGTGCACTTTCCCCACCAGGTATCGCGAAGACCCTTCCTTCCACGTCGCCAAGCACTGCAGTTCTTCCACTGTGACATAAACAATATTATTGCTATCTTAGAGGGAGTATTTCTTTGTTTTCGGGAAATGTATCTTTCAGCAGTGTACCGAAATCAATATCGTGAACAAGAGGCATTCTTTAAATCAGTTTTGAACAAACAATTTCTAAATCTAACCATCGAGCATGATCTTTAACACATTCTGTTATATATGAAGGAAGATACAGAGAAGGGGCATAGGCGAAAATAAAAGGAACAAACAAAATACGGCTTTTTACAATGAAGAGAGGAACACGTTGATTAAAATTGATCATTGTTGCTCAATCTCTTGACCTAAGTTTCATTCTATCAGAACTCAGGTTGATAGATTGAGCGGGAACTATTAATTTCCTTCAGGAGGTAGCCATTACCTCTATGTCCAGTGACAGCAATGTTAAGTGTTAATGGTGTCCCTCTTTCCTGTACTTTCTTCCATTTATAACAAAGCATACCTCAAAAAGCGTCAAGAGATTTCCCTCGTAGAAATAGGTATATTAGTACAGTAAGGTGTAGTTGTTCTCTAGGTGTGTAAGAGATTTGTTATGGAGAAAAGAGGTGTAAAGAAGTGTTGTATAGGGCGTACTTTGTACCCGTTGTCAAATAAACAGCAGGAACATGGACAGTGAATGTAAGAGAGACTAGGAAAGAAGAGGCCATGGGAATGAAGTTTGTAAAGAGCACGTTAGCTGTCACAAGGATAAACAATATTACAATATTAGGAATAAAGTTATCTAAGAAAGAGCGGGTGTACAGGGAGTACATGAAATAGTAGAGGAAGTAAGACTGAGATGTATGGGCATGTAATGAGGATGGAAAGAGAGAGGATGCCAAAGAAAATGTTGGAAATGAAGTATGTAGGAAAAAGACCGCAAGGGAGGCCGAGAAAGAGATGGGAGGGAAGGAGAAGATAACAGCAAAAGTGAGAGTGAAAGGATAAGAAGAGTTATAGGACAGAGGAAGAAGGAGATATTTTACTTAAAATGACCCGGCCACTTCTAATTATTCTAAACAAATGATTCTAATCTTCGCTAATTTGTCTTTAGAGTAAATACTACTCACCAGTACTCTCGGTACCATGAACGTCAGGGCATGCCTGATACATCAGAAGCAGCCGAGAATCTTCTGTGCATGAATCTATACTAGAAACTGGAGACTCGCAGTCACCGTGACCACGATTGTAAGTGAAGGTGAAAGGACCCTTGAAAGGGCACGCCACCGGTGTTGCGTCGATACGAAACATGGAGTAGAGTAGAGCATCCCCGGTGATTAGGGTGCACAGATTGGATAGGCTCTCCCGAGGTCGGCAATACGCTGTTAACATTTGTCAGGAAAATAAAACATTTTAATTTGAAAGCTTTCTTTATGTGTGTTGTGTCAGAGAAATACGTATTTTAACTACACTAAAAGACGAGGAAGGTAGAATTTATAGTAAGGGTGTTAACCTCTAGGATGTCCAGGTCCAGCGAATCCTTGGGGGAGGGTGAAGCCAGATCCTCTGACCCTTCCCTTTCTACACCCTTGATGTTTACTAGGGTTTTGTAAAGTCCACTTTCTCAATTCAAAGTGAACTCGAATCGAATATGATTATGAAATATTCCCGAAGCCGAATCAAAGTTTGAATTTTTTTTTTTGTTTTTTAAGCTTGAAAAATATTATATTTTGGTTATTTATAAAACTTTACACACTCAAATTATTTATAAAATGTTTTATTACACAATTGTTTGTAATACTTTGTTTCAATCTGATAAATCAAGTTATCACAACATGCAATTCATTTACTTCAGATTTTTTTCCATATGGATATTGTTTTGTATGTACATAACAGTTTAGAATGGCAATATGTTGAAGTCGAAGTTTTTTCAAAGCGAGATAAAAGTTGATATTTATTACGAAACCAATTTGAAGTTTCGTAGCTTCGCAAACCTTTAATGTTTACCAGTCATAGAAAATCGTGAAATGAGATCTTTATAGTGAAAATCATTAAAACGTTAATCACCAGCTAGTGTTAAGATACTTTTAAGGTTATTCTAAAAGTTATTATATCTTTAAATATTGAAAATTTATTCAGATATTTCAGATTGTTTCATAATCTATAAAAAAAATTCTTCTGCCTTTGAAATGTTTTGAATAATAATAATAATAATAATTAGCACCGCGTCTTACTACCCGTTTTCGGTTTATACGCTTTAAGTACTAATTACTCTAATGCCTAGGAATTTGGAAGGTTGAAATAGAGGAAGTGGACCCGCATTTGCGTGGAGGTAGAGTGGAAAACCATTTAGGAAAAATCACCCCCAGTTCACCCGACCGAGATTTGAACCTCGATCTCCCCGTCCTCAGCAGTCGAGCTCCACACGACAGGCGCGTTAGCCAACTACGCCACCGAGGCGGGTATAATGTTTTGAAGATGGAGGGCTATTATGTGTGTGTCTAAACAAAAAGGATCCGGGTTTTGACTTTCACTCTTGACATTAATAAACTTCATACATTCCAACTGATAACTCACATTCTTTATATTGTAGAACGTTAGCGTGTTTCTCGTGAATAACAACACACCGATAACAAGTCCCTTTACTGAAACACAGATCAAACATTCATATTTTCAATATCATATGTTAAATATTGTACGTATGTATACAACCTCAATGAATTCAAGTG
>CABFOV010000655.1:0-11994 GCA_902141375.1 Timema poppense
TAAATCATATATCATAACTTTTGTATTGTTATACAAGTAAATTGTAATCAATGTTTATACACATGTACAATTTATGTAACTTTTACACTCCACAACATTATATATATGTTTAATTTTAAGGATGATCAAATGTTAAATATGACATAACCCTTGCACAGTATGGGATTTGCTTCTATCAAAACTCATTAAATTCATTAAATTCATTGAATTCATTTATGATATAAGCAAATGGGGGGTAATTGTAACGTATTGGTTTGGATTAATCTATATTATGTAAAAAGTCATGTAGTTTGTAGTGTGCTCCATTTTGAAACGTTGGAATAATGTAAGTATTTATAAGTAGTTTTAATGTTAAATAGTTGTGATTGTTTTACAAAAAAACCCCCAGCTGTTCGTCTGCCTGTGTGTCTAAATCTAGACTTAGAGCTGACACCATTTTACTGATCAGGCAAAAACTTAGTATATATGGCTTATATAAGGTTCCCTAGAGGAGTTTTTGGTGTTAGACATCTTACCCTAAATTTGATGGTAGTTTCTAAAGGTAAAAAAGAGAGAAAACAATCTATCTCAAAATACACTGTAATGATTTTTATTAATTTTGTATCTGGGCAATTTTTATCATTATAAACAAATGGCAGTTCTAATCATCCCATGAACATAATTTTAAGGGTAATTTACTTAAGCAGATATTGCCAATTTTAATAATATCTTTGCAAGTATTTGAGACACGAAATAACTCATTATTGTAAGGTTGTAACAAAATTGAAATATAAAAAACCCTTTACTTGAAATATATTTTTATAAAACCAATAGGGGGCTCTTCATAAATTACTTAGGATTTTTTTTCATTATTTTGACTCCCCTTACCCCCAAATCTCCCTACCTGAGGTATCGTAGGATTTTTTGTTCCCCCCTCTCCCCTTACTGATCTTACATAATTTTCTTATGATTTGGTAAATTATATTATTTTAGGCATAAGGATTGGGGATGTGAAATTATAGAAAACTTATCGCAGTAAAATTAGGTGAACACATCATAAATAAATGACATTTTATAGTTATGTATAGCTGTGTACGTTTATAGGCTACACTTCAGCGCCATCTGTAATCGCTAGGTACAACCTTTTAGACCCCGCGTCTGTAGAAGTGTTTTTTTAGATTTTGTCTCACCATAAACATTGATAAAATCCTTGGTTAAGTTGGATTCTGCCCACCCCCACGAAAACAAAATAAATTATTGATCCCCTCTACACCAAAAAAATCCTTACGTAATTCTTAAATTGTCCCTAGCTTCCGAGCTTTTGGTAAATATATAATTTTATTTTAATTGAGGTCTCGGAAAACGGGAGTTTATTATTATGCTTTTTGATGAAAATATGTAAAATCTGAATAATGAACAATACATTTCTTTCATTTATGCCTCTTTGTGGAATGTGATGGTCTTTTTTTACATCATGGTTCTGCAAAAATGTATATTATCTGGTTTCACAAATCTTATAAGTTTTAAGTAAATGTTTCTATTTTTAGACAAAGGAGAAAGTCTGTTTGGTGCACCATTCCATTTTTTATTGAGGTAGGCCTAGCTATTAGCCTTAATAATATGAACACAAGTTAATATTATACAACTGATAAACTTGTTTGTAGTTTTGTCTTTATTTAAACATTATTTCTCACTTAATGAATACCAAAACTAATATCACAGAAGAATCATTTATTTAAAACATTTATCTACAGTTAATTTTGGTCATATAGTCCATTTCAACTGCAATTTAAAAATAATTCATCTAAATATTAGAAGTATAAAGCACAGATATGAGTATTTATTATGCTTTCTCTTTTATATTAAACTAAATATTGATTTAATAATATTAACATGAGTGTGGATATACGGGGATGAGACATTATTGCTTAAAATTCCAAACTTCAAGGCCTAAAATTCCAAACTTCAAGGCCAATTTTGTCTGTAGAGACAATAAGTGATGTGGGGGAGTTTGTGGTTTTGTTAGAAGAGCTTAATGGTTTCAAACATGGACATTTGAAATTTTTAGTAAAAGTTCCTTTTTGGCTCTATACCAGAGATAGGATTTGAATTTTTTGAAATTCATTAACCTGTAAGAGATGAAAAAGGGGGCTCAAAAGGTTCCAAAATTAATAGACCGTGCATTTTTTGAACTAGTGGACATAGAGCCTTGAAATTTAAAATGAATGTTTCTTTATAGAATTGGGTGAGAAATTCTTAGGGTTTTTCAAATTTAATCGCATATTTGGTGTAAAGGGGAAAAAATGGGCAGTAAATTCTATGTCCTCCAATTAAGATGAAATTTGATGTATGGGAGTTTATCGGGTCGCAGAATACCAATATGAAATTAATTTATGTACAGTTATCTACACGATGGTTCCCGAGGTACGTTGGTAAAAAATGTGTTCAAGACTACCAAAACTAATATAAATAAATACTTTCCAGGGAGATAGAAGATTGAAATTCTTCAGACAACCAATGGGATCACTCCAAATAATTATA
Organism: Timema poppense; assembly: GCA_902141375.1. Taxonomy (NCBI): domain Eukaryota; kingdom Metazoa; phylum Arthropoda; class Insecta; order Phasmatodea; family Timematidae; genus Timema; species Timema poppense. The sequence goes on from CABFOV010000655.1 coordinate 2,521, forward strand.
AAAGTATGAACTTTTTTATTTAATAAGTGGGACCGTGGGACATAGGAAAGGGGATATAGACAGACTAAAAACCTTTTATCCGTGCTAGAAAATTTAAATTTGACGGTTGTATAGGAAGACTACTTCAAATAACTAAATAAGTCTTAAAAATGGAAATTTTTAAGTGGGAGTTGAAGAAATGGTAGGGGAAAAAAACAATAAAAAAATAATACATTCAACTACTTATCTGTGGGGTAGAGAGCTTAGATTCATTAGCTTATTCTAAATAAACAAAACAACGTGAAAGTTTTAAATTTTAAATTTAAACTATGAGAAATGAGGAAGGGTAAAGCTACATTTAGAAATAACTTTTGAGATAAGGTTGAAAATTAAAATTTTTAAGACAGGTAGAAATGAAACTCCAGATATCCAAATGAATGTTATAATTTTAAAATTCTCAAAGTGGGTTGGAAAAGTGGGATGATTGGTTAAAAACTTACAAAACTATTAGTAACAACCCCTTCTCAGTGTGGTATCAAACTAAAATACTGCGTATAGGCAAAGATAACACTCCAAATAACTATAAAAGTAAAAAAATTTGAAGTTTATAATGGAAGTCCAGGAAAAAAAAGAGAGTTTATAAAAAATAAGTATGGTAGAAAGTCTAAATTTTTCATGCTGGTTGAAGTATGGCTACAGCTAACCAAATAAGTCTTAAATTTGAGATTTTGAAGTGGGAGCTATAGAAATGGGGAGCGGGAAGCTAAATTTTCTAAAACCAGTGGATAAACTACTTTTATGTGTGGTATAAAACTAGAATTCGTCAAGCAGAGATAGGGACCACCCAAATTAACTATAAAGTCTGAACATTTTAAATTTCAAAATGAGACTACAGGAAATAGGGAGGGGGTGGGATGGATAGGGGTGTACTAGTAGGAGGTAGAAAATTTAAAATTGTCAGGAATGTAGAGGGATAACTCCAAATAACCACAAATACATTTTAAATATTAGTTATTTCTAAGGAGGCTGGTGATATAGAGGGTCTCAAATTTTTAAAACATAAAAGACTAAACTACTTCTCTAAGTGTTAGATGATTGACATAAGTCAGGTGGATTTAAAGAACCAATTCAAAAAGTATCGAGGCCTGAATTATTAAATTTAAAAATGAAGGCTTGGAAAATAGGGAGGGATGGTCCTCTCAAAACATTTACAAACCTATTTAAATGCAATTTTTGTAGATATAAAGGCTTTAAATGTCGCCATGCAATTTAATAATAAAACAGGTTTGAGTCGCTAGACAGGGATACATTGTTCAAGTTAATTCACTTAAAAAGTTTCTCATCTAATACTGCTATGGTCATGACAGATATTCAACAACTGTTGATATCACCAAGTGAAGGAAAATAAACTATATAGTTCTACTGGAGTGATATTTATTTATTTTGGCAAAAAAAAAAGTTGATAAAAAACTGCAAAAACATTGGCATTTTATCGCGTGTCTTACACTCTTGAACAAATGGAATTTCAAAATTGAGGCCCAGGAAATGGTAGCGCTTAAAATGTACTCGTGCAAAATAGAACATTCTTTACGATGTTGATAGGTTGACATTTGGTTGCCACGTAAAACATCATATAAAATAACCAAATAAGTCTTAAAATTTCAAATTTGAATTGTGGAAGCTTAGGAGGGTGAGGGGAAGGGGGACAGAGGGGTTTGTAAGTGAGAGAAAATTACCATCTTTCCAAAGAAAATATACTTTTATGCATGAAAGAAAATTTAAATTTGCCAATTTGATAAAACGACCATCTCACATAACCATAAAAGTTAGAAATTCAAAAATTTATAGCTGGGAAATGGGAGGGGCTTCTAAAATTTTGTAAGATATTAAAACTCGATATGTTCCAAATGCGGGTACTTCTTATACTTATTAAACCTCCCTCATCTCTAACCCAATAGCGTAATTAGTAGTACATTCGTGTTTAACTCGAACGGATATTAAGGCACGGTGCTAACAAAAATTACAAAATAGAAAATGTTATTGATGTTGACAACAACAACAAATCTACTTTCTAACAGATTCTTTTTATAAAAATAGGACTCTAGTAAGACATTTGGAACACTAAATTTGTAAAGGCAGAGTAAAAATGTCTAAAGTACTAGAAGTAAATCAACACACAAACTAAAGCCTATATTAAAGTGGATAAATTAGATTTACAAATCTCATATCAAGTAGCGACTTAACAATTAAGATAAACCAATTCAGGCGACATAACTTGGTGACCATGATTCTCTTTGGATAATAATGATCAGGGTGTCTACTGTGCCACGAAAGTCACGAAAAAGTTACGAATTTTTAATATTTTGGTCATAAGTCACAAAAATAATTTTAGTTTGAATTTCCCTCACATCGTAACAACGCGAATGCTTCAAAGATAGCGCTCGCTATCCACTACACATGATCGCACGCGCCAGTCGGAAGTTGCCTGATTGTTTTGTTTGCGATTCCAACGACAAGGTTAACTTTCGCCATATTCTATTAAATATTAATTTGGCGTGCTACTTGTCTCGTGGGGTGTGTGAGTGCATTATGCCTTGTGTGTGTCTACAAATAATGGTTTTCCAGTGAATGAATTGGAATTCAGGTTTTGTAGATGATACGGGAAAATACCAGGACATTTTCTACAAAAACCGGGTGTTCATCTGTGTTGTGGATCTGGATCAAGATATTGGCGGCAATTATCAATTTTTTTAAATTTTCAGTGATCCGACTGCAATTTGAAGGCGGTGTAAAATGTATATTATAATTTCAAATTAATGTTGACAGCAAATAACAATAGTCTTCGCAGTGAAATATGGTGTATTTTTTATAAAATATAAAATAATATTATTAGTGTTAATATTTAATCCTTGATGTAATTCATTTAATTTTAAAGACCATTCATTCAAAACAGTTGAAATTTACCAATTTTTAAAATGATTTTTGTTGTCTAATGGGCACATAAAATATTAGGCCTAAATTATTTTTTANTGATCCGACTGCAATTTGAAGGCGGTGTAAAATGTATATTATAATTTCAAATTAATGTTGACAGCAAATAACAATAGTCTTCGCAGTGAAATATGGTGTATTTTTTATAAAATATAAAATAATATTATTAGTGTTAATATTTAATCCTTGATGTAATTCATTTAATTTTAAAGACCATTCATTCAAAACAGTTGAAATTTACCAATTTTTAAAATGATTTTTGTTGTCTAATGGGCACATAAAATATTAGGCCTAAATTATTTTTTAGTCGTGTGTTGCAAAATAATCCATAATTTTTTTGGGGGGCATTCAAAGATTTTATGTGTGAATTTTGGGCTAATCTGTTAAACGATGCTTGGTAAATGTTCGTTCAAAGAGTTTTGGCTGACTGTTGAAGAAAATAAATACTCAAAGTGGTTGCGCCCTGGTGAAGATGACCAGTATAAGGCTTATTGTACATTTTATAAATCAAAATTTGATATAAGCCACAGTGGGTTAAATGGGGTGAAAATTCACGGAAAAGGTAAGAAGCATTTGGAACTAGCGTCTGCCCTACTCCAAGGTGTTGTTTATTATAATATCTAGGCCCGATGTACAATATAATGTTAGACCGTTTACCGAAGGAATTTTTTTTGCACCGCGTCTTACTGACCGTTTGGGCTATACACCCCCGAAGGTATTTTGTGGTCAAAAAAGTCACAAATTTTTGTTCCTCTAACCGAGTAGAGACCCTGATGATGCTTCATTTTTAATATGTTTCTGTAAAAAAGTCTATTATTTAATTTATGCTCGTTGTTGAAATGTGATGCTCTTTTTTCAAACATGTTTCTATGATCGTGCTTAGGTAAAGTTTGCATTGTCATTGGAGTGCGACGGCCACCCTGCGATTGTGCTCGTTTGTGCACTTAGATTGTAGACTAGGTAATATTTTATTTCTAAGATTTTTTATTTGTTAACCGCCATAACTGGTTTGTGAATTCAATGGTTAGCTTAGGATTGTACATGAAGGAACTTTCAAAATTATGACAGCTGGATGTTCACCAATAGAGCAAGAATGCTATAGCGAAATACGTCTAAGCTCGATCTAGTACATTACTAAATCAAAGGGACCAGAATATTAGGAAATATATTCATGTTCAAATTTGTTTGACAAATATTTGAATCAAAATTCTATTAAATATTATTTTTATATTATTATTGTATTAATTTTTTGATGATAGGGATCATATTTTTAGTTTCAAACCCATCCAAACTACATAATCAGAATGTTTTTTCTTTACTTAGTAGATAATTTTTATACCAAACACTTAATAACTATAGCTGTGATTAAAACATTAATTTGGTATAGTTAAGAATATATATTTTTCATATACTTTGTATTGTAAACAATTTTACTCACCTTACTCAACTCTTTTATTGTGATATAAATATTTATTTTTTAAGAAAATCTACAATTATTAATTGTTTGTAAATATTGTTCTACTATAGTAAAATAATCTTATACTGAAAGAGTTTTCAGTGTAATTTTTTTTATATTTATTCCTATTCCCCTTCACTAAAATTAATAGATATTTAATTTTCCACACAGACACGAGAAGGTGTTGGACAAGTGTAATTGGACAAAACATTAGGAGCTTTTTGTTGTGTAATCCTAACGTGTGTTTAGGAAGATAAGCTTCATTTTCAGTCTTGATTTTATTATAAAATTATTTAAAACCAATTTGTTAACTTTCATTGCACATTAATATAAAATAATAATACTGATACTTAGTACCGTGTCTACTACCATTTCGGGTTATACTCTTAAGGACTAATTACGCTAATGGGATAGGATTTAAGAGAGTTGGATATAGAGGACGTAAACCCACATTTGCGTGGAGGGAGAGTGGAAAACCATTTAGGAACCCAGTTCAACCAAGCGAGATTCGAACCTTTGTCTCCCTGTCCTCAGCAGTCTAGCTCAACACTAAACTAGTGTGTTAGCTAACTACGACACAAAGGCGGGTATTAGTATAAAATTATGTTGAATATAATGATTCCAGTGTTTAAAATAAGGGGGTATTACCGATACCAAATATATACTTAGGAAACTCTTTTCATTGTATTTTCCATGCTTTTAACTTTTATTTTAGTTTATAAAGTAGTATATTACTTGTATATTTTGTTTGTATTATTTTGACAACAAAATGTAAAAATAGATGCAACCTTTACAACATAAGTATTTAATTTTAATTACTGACATATTTTGTGCACACGGGTCATACTTCCCATTACAGCTATCCGCGTATTTAATCCAATGGATACGGAATGAGGAAGGTAAAATGTTTGGGAAATTTTCCCGTATTTGCGTTGAAGGAGAATTATAAGCATATTAGGAAAAAACACACTCATTACACCAGATCGGGATTCAAACACTGATACTCCAGTTATTTGCAGTTATTTTAATTGTACCTCCTGGATTCCCTTCCTATTAGTGTAAATATATGTCTATCCCAGACAGATAATAAAACACAAAACAAACAGTTATTTTAAATATATAATTTGCACTGTGTCTTACTAATAACTGTAATGGGGTAAGAATGAGTAAAGTAGAATTTTAGAGGAAATGTATCCCATTTTCGTGCAAAGAGAGTGGGAAAACACTTAAGTTAAACCACCCTCAATATGGCTCTACCCGACCTTTCCATCACTGGTAAACCAATTTTGGCAAGCTCCCACTGATGCATGTTTATATTATAATCATGCTTCTGCTCACCAGTTGAAAATGATGAGTACTATAATTTGATAATTGATTTTAATATACGGGTGCTATGCTATGTTTGGGTGGCCAACGTGTTTATCAACCGCTTGCATCCCGTCACATTTTCAAGTTGTGAAAGAAAATATGAATGGACAAGGGGTGTTTGTTTACTTAAAATAACTAGATAAAATTCCATTAATATTTTAAAATCTTCATTAGTTTTGTACACATTCAGAATTGGTACATACATGCAAAAATGTCTTTAAGTCAAGTGATACATAACCCTTAAGCACTGATCTAGGTCTAGTAGGCTCTCATAACAAAAACAACTGGTGGTGTCTCGCTCTGGTGTGCTCGAGTGCATTGTATACCTAGGTACCTTCAAGTTAGTGAGCCGTGGACTGAAATAGGGAGAGACCGCTTATCAAGGTATGTACCGTTGTTTGAAACTTTTATGCAGGTTTGACAGGCCTATATCAGTTGCTACGTGCTAATTTTGACACAATTGTATTTTGTTTATAGAATGTATTCTGAACAATCAGGTTCTTCCCACTCACTGTGACCACGTGCAATAAGATTGACAGACATTGCAATTGCTTCGACATTAGAAGGGTGGCTTCAAAACGAAGAATATGGTGATTTTAGTGGCGAATCAGATAATGACGAACATTTCGTAATAGAGACCTCACAGTCAGATTATGTTTCGGAATGCCATTTGTCTGACACTGAACTGGAAACTGTTCTAGAACAATCAGCGGACCTGGAGCATGATACTGGTACACCTGGAATGGTTTACCAGAAATAAATTCATTTTACAATGCAACTAAAGGAGGTGTTGATGCTCTCGATGAAAAATGTTCAAAGAAGACTTGCAAAAGGAGATGGCATCGATGGCCTCGTGCCATATTTTATTGAATGTTGGATATAGCTTCAGCTAACGCATACGTGCTTTCAAGACTGTCATCCCAACGCTCTGAATTTATAAAAGATATGGCAAAAGGGTTGGTTTATGACCACTTGGAAAGTAGATTTTGAAATCCTAATGTCCCAGATCACATCAAGAGCACAATTTCACAAATCTTGAACAAGCCTCGACCGTCTCAAAATTTGAACATGAAATCTGTAAAATTGTTCAAAAGAAAGTACTGGAGTATGTGTGATTAGTTAAAAAAAAAAAATTACCATAGCTGCACTATATAGAGTCAAAATATATGTATTTTTTAATATTCCAATAGTTTATGGGTGCCCCTGATTTGTGGAGGATCCTCGGCGGTCACCCTTGTCGCCTTCCCCTAAACCCAGCCCTAGAGTTACTGCTAATTTGCTAGTGATATTCTCGCGTTGACGCGATTCTAAACGCCTGCGCTGTTATTTCACTAGTGACATTCTTGTGTTGATGCGACTCTAAACGGTTGTGCTGTTATTTCGTTAGTGACGTTCTTGTGTTGATGCGACTCTAAACGGTTGTGCTGTTATTTCGTTAGTGACGTTCTTGTGTTGATGAGACTCTAAATGGTTGTGCTGTTATTTCGCTATTGACGTTCTCGCGTTGACGCGATTCTAAACGCCTGCGCTGTTATTTCGCTAGTGACGTTCTTGTGTTGATGCGACTCTAAACGGCTGTGCTGTTATTTCGTTAGTGACGTTCTTGTGTTGATGCGACTCTAAACGGCTGTACTGCTATTTCACTAGTGAAGTTCTTATGTTGATGAGAATCTAAATGGTTGTGCTGTTATTTCGCTATTGACGTTCTCGCGTTGACGCGATTCTAAACGCCTGCGCTGTTATTTCGCTAGTTACGTTCTTGTGTTGATGTGACTCTAAACGGCTGTGCTGTTATATCGATAGTGACGTTCTTGTGTTGATGCGACTCTAAACGGCTGTGCTGTTATTTCGCTAGCTACGTTCTTGTGTTGATGCGACTCTAAACGGCTGTGCTGTTATTTCGTTAGTGACGTTCTTGTGTTGATGCGACTCTAAACGGCTGTACTGCTATTTCGATAGTGACGTTCTTGCGTTGACGCGATTCTAAACGCCTGTACTGCTATTTCGATAATGACGTTCTTGCGTTGACGCGATTCTAAACGCCTGCGCTGTTATTTTGTTAGTGACGTTCTTGTGTTGATGCGACTCTAAACGGCTGTGCTGTTATTTCGCTAGTGACGNTATATATATACACACACACACACACACACAGGCACTGTGTTAAAAGCTTATACTTACCTAAAGAAGTTTATTAGGTATTTGTTTTATTTAATTTTCTCCCCACTATGTTATTCACGTGGTTTAAAGTATCATGCCCACAACAGATTGAATTGCCAGTTAAATAAAGTTCAATTCTACCTCCGTGGTCTTGGGGTAAAGTGTTTGCCTCAAGACTCAATGTTTGTAGGTTGACAGATTTCTTTTAGCAGGTAAAATTTGTATCATAACTTCTTCATAGTGTAAGTAAAGCTGTCATATGTCAACTATGGCATGTAAAAGACCCCTGGAGGGTATGGGAAAATAGCTTTCTCAGAAAAATTGGTAGCTTCTTTAGCGCTGACTCATAGAAATTCTCATGTGCGGATATAATCAGTCTGTTCAGAAGTGCACGTGTGTTTTTCCCATCTGTTCTACTCTTAACAAACCTTGTCATTCTCTCGAGGTTAGAACATACTAATAATAAGACACATTAATTAATTCTACTCTTTGTTTTTCTTGTAGTTAACTGTGTATGCAGACATATCATTATGGTAAGTATCATTACATATTCTCTATTTTACATTACATTTAAGAATTCACATTGGTGGTCACGGTGACTAAGGCATCAATCTCGTCTGGCTGGCTTGCGGTGACAAAGGCTGTTGAGGTTCTAAGGCCAACCAAGTGTATTTAGATAGGTTTTCCTATTCTTCATTCATGCTAATGTAGGTTCATGTTGTACCACCGCCCTTACTCTTCCCCGAAGAATAAGGCTGGCGCACAACAAACAATAAAATAAAAAAATAAATATATCAATTGCAGAGGGCGGTGAGAAATACAAACAAAAGTAAACAAGGCCAATTTACTTATATTCTCCTCGAACTCATACCTCAATAATATTGATGTTCATACCAGGAAAGGGGATGGCTAAAAGCAGGAAACCTGGATTAAGAAGAATATATGTCAATGGTAACAATTTGTATTTTATTGATAGTGAGAATAAAATTGAACAGAGTATATAAAAAAAAGGCGATTAAGTTGTACAATTTGGAATTGCTTACAATTCATGAAGCTATTAGCATACAAACATAATATCGTAATTGAAACCAATGAACAATGAACTCTATAAGCCCGCAAGGCCAATGAGTTAAATGACAACAATATTCCAATACAAAATCTGGCTATGCAGACAAAAATACTCCTTACGAACGATAATACAAGACTTTTGCCGTATGGGCCATTCAGTTAAAAGGGGGTTCATAACAAAATACTTATAACTTTATATTTGCAATACGAAACTTCCCACTGCCTGATGGGCACTTTCAATATAATCAATTACCCTCAGATATCTCTATTATATCTGCCGCTCTAGTAAATATATTTCTTACTAAACAATCAGGTATAGATGCCATATAGGCGATGCAAAAAAATAAACATTTATCTGTTAAATATGATTCCAGGTAAAGTAAAATATTCCAAGTCTAGAATAGACTACAACATCCATAGTGACGTTAGAAAATTTAAGTCCAAAATATCAGACA
>CABFOV010000655.1:12106-84490 GCA_902141375.1 Timema poppense
ACACCCAAGGTGTGTCCTAGGGGACAGCCCTGTCAAGAAGTACCGTCCATGTTGAACAACACCAGTATTTATATGATTATACAAGCTCAAAGAGGGGGAAGAGGGGTAAATACAAAACATAGGTCGATACGACATAATGACGGGAGGGAGGGGTTAGAATATCAGGGTAAACATACGCGGAGCTGGACGAACTTACGAGAACAATAAACTCTGGCATAACAATCTTTTTGCGCAGGCGCGTCACACACTTTCCACACCCCACCTTGAGGTATAGAACACTTTACTAGTCCAATATTTCTGCTCGTTCAGTTGATCAATATTTTGGTAGAGGCAAGTTGTTGTCTTTTTTGTGCGTGGGAAACAGTAAGTTGGCGCAGTAATAGTGGGGGACTTTGGTGAGTTTTCTTGTTTTTAAATTTTTTTTTGGAGCATATATCCCAAATAAATGCTACAATGTGGATAGCCTAGATGTGGTCACATATACTTTTAAAATTAATTATTATTCCTTATATAAAGAGGACTATTAAGTAAGATTTATATACATGTAATAAGATATTCATTTTTTGAATATTCGTATCTTTATAAACATTAACATACATTTTATTTCATTAGTACCCACCCTCTTCGCAAGGGACTAGATTGCCCAAGACAGGGAGATTGGGGTTTGATCTTGGTCGGGTGCACTAGGATGGTTTTTCCTAAATGGTTTTCCACTCTACCTCCACGAAAATGTGGATACATTACCTCTAAACTAAACCTTCCTAGTCCCTAACACATTAGCGTAATTAGTACATAGGTGTATAACCTGAATGGGTAGTAAGACACAGTGCTAAGAAAAATAAATAACAATAATACTCTGTATACATACTCCCTCATAGCACCGATAGCGATACTCTGTATACATACTCCCTCATAGCACCGATAGCGATACTCACCCAACACAATTAAATTCACCCACTTTTAAGGACAGGCTTAGTTACTTGATTTTCAAAGACTTTTATTGATTTTTAGTAGTGAATGGGTTATATAAAATGTTTTTTTGATTTGAATATCTTAGTTATACTTCATACTATTACAAGAGACTAAATTTCAAATTTGCCATTTCTGAATTCTTAAGAAGTTAAACTTTTCTCCGGCAACAGCATGTTATTTCCCGCAAAGCTGTCTGCCACTTCTCCCATCGTCTCCCACCTGTTATACAGTCATTGGGAGCTATTTAAAAGGTTTTTATTTTCAAATCTAATCCAGAACATCGCACCCGACCATTTTTAAGAAACTGGACCTTCTCCTTCGGGAGAGCACTCTTACCTTAAGAAAAATATGTAGAGAGGACAAAACTGAAATAAGCGCATTAAGGATCTTATTGATAATAAAGGCAAAAACCAACAGAATAGGCAATTATATGCACTATAAAATTAACATATATTCAGAATAACATGAAATGCATATATATCTCAACTGCCTATGTTTTATGATTAAGGGAAAAGAAAAGAAAAATTGGCGAAATACATTCCCTAATGATAACACAACACTCTATACTCATACTCTATACTCATATTCAGATAAACTATCCAAAACAACGCCCAGCGGGATTAAACACAAAGACCCTCAGTTGTAAACTTACTGTTAAGATTGATAGCTTAATGCCCTAAGCATTTAATTTATTTTATTTGCAACAATAGTTTTACCATTTATAGGCCTATATGGCATAATGTGTATAAAATCTCCCTCCCCCCTCCCTGAACTGCTCTGAGTGCATTACAATGAAAATTTAGATACTTTCACAACCATAATCAAATAATTATTGTAGTTGATATGTATGTTATTAATAAGGTATACCTTGTTGCAAACTATCATTTATTTTCTCTGGTGGGTATAGTTAATTTTAATGATTAGTTAGGCCTACCTAATACCATAAAATAAAAACTTGGTGGCTCAAACTTTACTACAATATTTGAATTGTGCATGTATGACGATACTAGCGCTTTTAGGTTTCAGTGTTTGTTCACCTTAACTAAAGAGTAGACAAACCCATGTGTCTTAGACCTTGGTCAATAGTAACCTCAAACATTTAGAAGCAATTTAGAAGTGATAGTTAATACTATTTAATAAATATGATACACCTTGCCAACCAGTAATATCACAACAAACTATAAAAAATGCTTTCAAGGCAACATAAACATATTTTAACTCTCCTTGTATCACAGAAGGAAAGGTTGAGGGAAAGAGAAGCTTCGGGAGAAGGAGGATTCATATATTGGATGACTTGAAGGAAAGAAGACAATTCTGGGAGTTGAAAGAGGAGGCAGAGAGCAGGTCGCATTGGTGGTTTAAGTTCATATCATAAGACAGAATACATAATAATAATATCATCGAGGTTAGTAGAGATCCCTCACAACTTTGTTGTTCAATATAACCTGAAATATATTTAAGAAAAATAAATCTAATTTGACCTATTAGCTATTTATTTTACACTGTTTTTGAAAACTCATATTAGTGGACAGTTTTTGTTTTATTCAGTACCATTGCCATCGAGGTCATAGTTGACCCAAATACATTTGTTTTCTGAACTTTTTATATTGAAAATCAATTTTTGTTTACATACGATAAGTACAATCTATTTTGTATGATTATAAATACTGACAGTCAAGTTTTCAACAAGTACAGAAACTGATGTACACAAATATCACATTGTACACCGTTTATTAATTCCGAATTGCACAGAGAAATTTGGAATCTGATAAATGGTCACCTACCAGAAATGTTTTTGGGCTATAGACAAACACATTATGAGATGCTCATATTCACATGATAACCTCACAATGGACGAGTAGAATGGTATGTGATAACCATGTAGGTATTCACAGGGCAGGTAACTATTACACCTAAAGAAATGACTGGGGTGATGGAGTGGAGGAAAGTGGAAGGAACATTACTGCAGCCAAATTGTTCACAACTCTTGGTCTAGCTATAGTGTTTGAAAAGAAACAACTACAGTGCAATTTTGGCGGGAAGAACATTAGAAGTTAGTTACCAAAGTTACTAAAACAATTTTAATCTAGTCATACATCATATCATGTTATCTGCAGCTGTCAATTTTGATATATATTATCAATAACTATAAAATAACACATAATTTAGTAAAATATTATCAGAGTTGGCCGCAAAGAAATATATTTAAATTTTCTCTACTGTTCTTCCAACCAAAATCAGAGTATAACACTACTGGGTGTATTAATAAAATAGCTTTCCTAGTAATCATTGGAGTTCACAACTACTAGAGGTAGAAAAGTGTACTTATATATGTTTTGATTTCAGAATTCAGTGTGCCCTAAATTATTTTGTTATTTGAATACACCTTCAGGGCCGTTTTAAGAAAATGTGAGGCCCAAGGCAAAAATTCTGAGGCCCTCCTTTGTACAGCAATTTTTCGGTTTTAGCACTAAGCCATTATAATATATTGATACATACTTGGTACTTATGTTACTTAATAATTTCTCATGTTTTATAGAATATTGATCAACCCATTAAACGACTACTTTATTAAAGGCATAAATCAATCCAATTAAGTTAACAAAAGTTAATTCCTTTTTGCACCATTGCAATGTTAGTTGTCTGTGGACTGACAGAGGTAGCACAATGGGGGCATATTCTACTGTACTGCACCACATTACTCGAATAGCGTAAATCTTAAATTACATAAAGTTAGGGTTTTCAGGAATTTGGAATGGAATCCTATAACTAAGTGAATACTTATTGCTGTTAATTGTCTGTACACTATTTGATGCAGAATTTAAAATAGTAACTGTAATTGAACTAAAAAAAATTTGGTGAAATGTGATCCCCTGTAATGTGAGGCCTGGGGCAATTTCCCCTTTGCCCCCTCCATCTTGCCCCAGACGCGTCCCTGTACATTTGAATCAAATTTGAATCACAAGACAAATTAAAAGAGAAGGATATTTCAAAAGGAATTGGGTAAATCTCAAAGCGAAACAAACAGCAATGTGCTGCTATTTCTTAAAGAACAATAGCACCTTATATATTTGCAAAGCATGAACAATTTTAATATTGGGATAAATTTTATCAGATAAGCATAATATTTAGTGTAATCGGTGTCTTTTATTTTAGAAAAATAGTTATTGATTGTTTGAAAATATTGGGATAAGGATTGAAGAAACAAATTATTGTGTTACGTGTTTTCTAAAAATAACTCATTGTATTCATGCAAGCTGTATTCCATATAATTTTTTTGTATTTAAAAAATAATAATGTTAATTAGTGTAATTCCTATGATATGCACTGTATTAGCTGAGCTGTGCCACATCAGATTAGAGGCACAATTTCATATTTGATAGGGACACACCCATTGAATTAAAATACAGGAGAGTTGCTAGTCTGGTGGTGGTGTTGGTGAGGGGGTTGGAGGGTGGACTCAATTTAAGTTAAAACTTGAGAGAGTTGCTATTATAGAGATAACTACTCAAACTATTGAACATCGTATACATACATCTTTACAGAACTACAAGTTTGACATAACACTTTTCAATGATTTATAGACATAAATCTTAAAATTTCCTGCACCATGTGAGTTCACTTTTAATCTTCTGTTTAAATACTGGGCACAACTGGACTGCTATATAGTAGTGTTCACCTATAGCTGGAACTTGCAGTCGTTTAGAACAGAAGGCATTGTCTCAAAATATAAATGTCACCGTAAGATAAGTGGCAATCCTATGGCTTTAAATATTTCTTAGTTGCCACTATGTGTTTGTGTTTCATTCTACATTTGGTACACTCTGTTGGGTATGTTAGTCTTCTTTAGGCTCCTTAAACATCAAACATTTAATCAATATGGTTTAAAAGTAGTTTGGTGTGTTGTAGTTATTTAAGACGAGTAGTTACAAAAAATTGTTTCCATAAATGTGTACAGATAGATTATTAAAAAGAACAGAGTTTTAGCAGTTTATGTGATAAAGCCACCTTCCCTTCCCCTGTTCCCTGGCTACATTCTTTGTTTATTTTATCTATCATCTTATCAACCTAGTTGACATAGAGTAACTTGACTGGGTGGGCTGATTTCAAAACTTCTCTCAAACTGAATATTATTTCTAGGCGAATCTAGTGCTTCGTGCTTTTGTAATTAAAACAAATAAAACTGTTTGTATATGCATGTTTGAATAATTGTGTGAATGAAAGAATGAATGAAGATAATCTAACTATTACAGTCAATTTAGTCATTTATAGGTACTTTGGTTATTATAAGCGTGTTTAGTTTATGTTTTAGTTAAGTGTAAGATAAGGAAAACTAGCCTTGACTTTGCTGAAAATTATCAAAATAAAAACAATAAAATAAATATTAATATTGAATAAAACTTGTAATTAAAATGAATCACAAATTACACAGGCCTGTGATGAAAAAAAATACAAGGGAATTGATAGCTGAACTTGATGTATTTTTTGGTGCTGATAATGAAAAATTTATTATCACGCCACGTTTTCTTGAAAAATTCAATTTTACTTGAATTTTTATGAACATTTAATTTTTTTTTCGGCATTGAATTTCTTCCCTCCCTGCCTGATCATCATTCTACCAGTGTGAAACCTACAGAATACCCCTCTGTGACACCTCCCCCTCACTGTCCCTCCCTCCCCGTCACAACCCCTCTCTACCAATAGCGTCGCATGAATCCTTATCTCAGTTTTTTATATTGGTTCGCTGACCTCGTAGGAACGCTCGTTAAGCGAGTGGTGTAATCGATAGTCATTTTCTATTTTTTCAATCTTTATCTGGATTGATCCTGAACGGGTTATCTTTCTTATGTTTGAATTCTTTCAACTTTTCTGGAATCATCAGAAAAGATATAAAAGAGATGTCCTCATGAGGAACGCAGTTTACCTCTCTTTAACCCACAAGATCGTGTACTTACCGTGTTCGTAGTAAGATAAAAGATATGGAAATTTTTAAGTTCGTCTCAATTTTTCTTTCATGTGTAGTGTCATGCGTGCGCTGATACAGTGACAAGTGGAAGCTTCATCACAGAAACAATTTTAATGGTTGCTTTTCTCTGTGCGTTTCGTGAAACATGGCTTCGACTTCGAGACGTTGTGAAAATTTGCCACATGACTTTTGTTACATATGCAGCTAATATAGTGTTATTAAAAATCACAGGAGCATTACTGACTATGTAAGACAACTCTATCTTGCGTATTTTGGCATGAAACTCGGAGACCAGGACAAATCGTGGGCTCATAAAGTTTGTGTGCAGTGTCTCAATGATCTACGCTTATGGCTCAAAGGAAAGAAGACTGCTTTACGATTTGAAATTCCTATAACATGTAGGGAGCTGAAAAAACACTTTGATGATTATTACTTTTTTTTCCTGCCATGTCTGTGGATATAACTGCAAATATCAAAAGCTAATCTCTTATCCTGATAACATTCCATTGGCCATACGTCCCGTTCCTCATGGACCTGATGTGCCAGTGCCTCCAACTGAATTGCCAGTCATTTCTTCAGAGTCTTCAGACTTGGAACAACCAGAAGTTCAAGACTCCGATACCGAATCTAAGACCTCTGGAGGTGATTCACCTCAGCCCTTCTTTCAGGTTGAACTTAATGATCTGACTAGAGATCTGGGCCTTTTGAAAGAGGCAGCTGAATTGTTGGGCTCCAGATTGAAAGAAAAAACTTATTGGCCAAAGGGACCTCTTTTTATTGGTACAGGAATCGAGAAAAGGATTTTGTTAAGTACTTTGAGGAAGAGGAGAACCTGATCTATTGTTCTGATGTTTCTGGATTGATGAGCAAATTTAATATCATATACGATAAAGATGAATGGAGTCTGTTTATAGATTCATAGAAAAGGAGCCTTAAAGCTGTCCTTCATCATGGAAGCCAGTATGCATCTGTACCAGTTGGACACTCAGTGCATTTAAAAGAACACCATAAAAACCTGGCTCTCGTCCTCAACAAAATAAAATATGCCAACCACTGTTGAACCATTTGCGGTGATTTGAAAGTTATCTCCATACTTTTTGGTCAACAAGGCGGATATACAAAGTTCCCATGTTTCATTTGTGAGTGGGACAGCCGTGATAAGACTCACCATTGGGTCAAAAAAGAATGTCCAAAAAGACAAAATCTTGAACCAGCCACCAAGAATGTGATTCGGAACAGCTTAGTTGATCCAAAAAAAAGTATTGTTACCCCCTCTGCATATAAAATTAGGTGTAATGAAGCAGTTTGCCAAGGATATTCCAAAAGATGGTGATTGTTTCAAATACCCGTGCAAAAAGTTTCCATGTTTATCCGAAGCCAAGTTGAAAGAGGGAATCTTTGTTGGTCCAAATATCCGCAAGCTAATGAAGGATAAAGAATTTGAGAAAAGCATGACAACAAAGGAAAAGAAGCTTGGGTTGCCTTCAAAGATGTTGTCAGTAAATTTATGGGTAATTACAAGGATCCTGACTATAAAACAATTGTTATGAATATGCTGGACAAATTTCAAGCGTTGGGTTGCTTCATTAGTGTCAAAATACATTTCCTTCACTCACATGTGAACTTTTCCCCCCAAAATTTATGATCAGTCAGCGTAGAACAGGGTGAAAGGTTCCACCAAGATATCAAAGATATGGAGCGCAAATATCAAGGAAGATGGGACCGGAACGTGCTCGACGACTACTGTTGGATGTTAACAAGAGATAGGCCTGAGATTGAACATATAATAAGAACGTCTAAAAGAAGTTTCAAAGGAAAAAGAGTACGTACTTAAATATAAACTTTTTTTTGTTTTGTCTTTTGCTCAGTTTAAAATTTCTTTCAAACTTTTATGGACACCTACATAATATTTGCTCCTCTTGGTCAATCGTCTGTTTTCTGTAAGTTACCTTAATAAAAACAAATTAAATTAGTATGTTGGTGATTTTCTTCTAGAAACTGCACCATACATAATCTGATGTAAAAAGTTTAAACTCAAGGGAACGTTTTGTTTTGTTTTTCTCTTGGCCAGAGCCAGATCTGGCAACAGTGGTTTTCATCCATATAAACCTATAAAAATTAATCAATTTCTGAAAAATCAATTTGCCTCACCAAGAATTGATTATTTTACATAGATTTAAATATATATAAAACATTGTTGCCAGATAGTACATGCAAAATTGTTTGAGAGAATTCCTTTTCAAATAGGATTTTAGCAAAAATATTGATTTTACAAAAAATCCTGACGGGATGGAAAAAAGTGGAGGTCATTTTCGAAATCAGCACACCAATTAACATAAATCTCAGTGAAAACTTCTCTTGTATTTTTCAAAAATTTCAATTTTGCAGGCCTGTGTTATCTGTACATGATAAGTGTGTATTGAACTTTCATAGGGATCAATGAGTCTGACATTAATTTTGTTTTAACTTCATTTTACATCTCTACATTATGTAAATATTGTGTGTGTTTTTACTTTCTTTCAACGTCTCGTAGAGAATGTATTGTAATCGTAAAAAAAAAATCAAATTCGAATTTTGATAAATGTCGACGTTTCATGACCCCCTGAAACAAAAAAGTGTTTTTCACAATAACGGCTGTTTATTTATGTGTCTGTCTGTCTGTACCTCGGGCTAGAGCCGAAACTATTTTACCGATTGGACTAAAACTTGGTATCTGGGGTTTTCATAAGATTCTCCCCAAAGGGTTTTTGAAATTAGATATCTAATCCTAAATTTAAGGGTAGTTTACTGAATAGATAAAAGAGAAAAAAGATTGATTTTATTGAATTTTGCTCAAACTGTTTTGATTAAATTTTATATTTAGACACAGTTTATCATTATAAACAAGATGGCGATTCTCATTTTTTCATTTTCTGACTTTGAGGGTACTTAGCATGTGAGAAATTTTCCATTTTTCATTATTTATCCATAACTACTTAAGATACGAAATAACTTTTGATGTACAAAATGGTATAAATGATCATATTAGCCCAAAAATTAGTTGGACACTTTTATCATTGATTTAAGATATATTAAGTTAACCTTCAATTAATTGCCATGGTCATTTTCAAATATAAATACTATCATAACTTATTTTTTAAGCATTGTTTAAAAGTTTGTATTGAAACTGTATGGATTTAAACATTGAATAGCCAATACATGTTGAACAGTTAATAAATCAATGTCCAATACAATTCGATTTGCAAATATAAACTTAGATTTTTTTCTGATTTTACATCTTCAACTTTGTATGAAAACTTGAAGTTAAAATTACACCATTATCTTTAAATACAGGGGCTGTTTTGTCTTCCAAAAACAAAATGATCATAAAAAAGGTCAACATGTACATATATTTATTTTCTCAAACATTCATAGTAAAAGTGCTTTAAAATTCTATGTAAACTTAAATATTTAAAAAAATTCCTTATCTAAGTGAAATTATTTTTCAAAAACATATTTACAGTTAAATTAAATGTGACTTATCGTATTTGTACACACACTCATATGTGCATTGATATGTATGAGAGAAAATCAAAGTGTATAGTGCAAGTGTTCTCAAACTGAATGTTGTGATGGTGGTCTTGGTCTGGGGCATCGCAGCTATAAGAACAAACTAAAACTTATAATATATAGGGAAACGCAACATGCAATTATTTTTTTGTGAAGCATGAGAAGGAGATCTGTGTAGCTGATTATGTACAACATAAATATGTTTACTCTTTTCCTTCTTATTCAGTTATGTAATTTTGTTCTAATTTTGTATGTTTGCATTTAAAATAATACAAACTAGTAATATTAGTAACAATTCTCTTTTAAAAAAAATTCCACCAAATTGAATTGGAGCAATTTTTTAAAACTATTAGATAAAGGGGTGTCACACGGAAAACCTGACAATTGAAGGGTGGCGTGGTCTCAAAATGTTTGAGAACCCCTGGTATAGTGTGACTATGGCAGGGTGCTCTCTCTTATGCCTGGCAATGGGCTTTATTTAATGATTGTATGCTTCTATGTTTGATTATGTTGCAGAGAAATGTGTTAACGAGGTGCCAGTATGCCCTCATGGTATGCCAGTAGCCATTCTTTTGGCCATCACCCCTATACCCGTCGACGGCAATACTGTCGTACAAAGATGACAGATGAGGGGGGAGGAGATTCAGATGCCGACAGTTTCATTGAGCTGAACGGAGATTCTCATCAATTGTTGGATGTTACTCGAACCAAGTTTCGAGAAGATCACAACATTCATCAAGAAACAGAGAATATCTGGACCATCTCAATCCAAGTGTTTATTCCTTTCTTGGTTGCTGGGTTGGGCATGGTTGGTGCTGGCCTTGTCCTGGATGTTGTGCAGGTAAATAATAGGGCCCATCAAGCCAACCTTTTTTAACAAACTTTGATTTTGCATATAAATACTAAATGAAACATGCAAACTAATACTTTCTAAATACTTCGTAAGCACTAAAAAATTAACAACATAATTATAAACTTGACATTGGTTGTTTTTTTGTCAACTTCAGTAAATTATAATGGCATATAAAGAGAAACAAATTTGTAACTGTAGACTTACTTAATTCTCTGCTAGATATACAACACTTGGTTTTTATTAGAGGGCAAACAAATGTTGTACCTCACATGATCTAGTTATTGCACACTTGGTGATCCAACATCACATGTGCTATGCACATGCTGTGTAAATACAACCTCTTGCGTGACCTTCACTCGCACACGGTTTATCCACGTCCACGCGCCGCCATGTTACGCCCTCACTACTCTCCCTCTCGTCTGTAATCACCAGTCTCGCCAACCTCACGCAATAAGTTTCAGTGAGTCTCTAACACAAAGAACAAAAAAATTTACACAACTGTAAAATTTAATACAAACTCAACAATAGGTTGAAAATGAACATCAACAATACAAAATCAAGACCCTACACAAACACAAACTAAAATGTCATCTCCAAGCACCCTTGACTTCTACCCAGGACCATTTTCAATGTTATTATAGCTTTTGGTCAAAACAAAATTGCCCTAAAAGACTCTTTTCATTATAATTAATGTAATTACCACCAAATGGAAGGTATCTGACAGTTTAAAAAGTTTAAAAAGTTGCTATATTTCATCATATATTCTTATCTCAATATGTTATACAAATGTCACTTCTCACAGATACTTTCACTGCCAATAAAATAATAATAGTAATAAATGACATACTTTTTTTAAAACAGATATTCTAAAATACTTTTTTGCCACAATTAAACCAAAAAATAATTGTGTAGTCAATTTTTAACAAATCAAACACCAAACTTTTTTTATTTATTTGCAATATTATTAACCTATGTATGGCATATTAACTTACTGTATTGGCCAGGAATATAGTAACCTTTCTTCATTATTACTCCAAAGCCATACTAGCCTCGAAACAACCAAACTTGTTAGGAGTCTGCACATTACTTGTTTGTTGCACCCCGAATATTACTCTTAATTTAAAATGCATATCGTAGCTTCTTCTCATTCCCTTGTTTACTTGAGACACTGAGGAAACCTTCTTTTCAACATGATCACTCACTCGCATATCTGCCATGGATGATTTTTTAATATCAGTAACATTGGCCTACTGAATCACAGCTCGAGTTAGTATGAACTGAATTTTAACTTCACTGATACTGAAGGGTGTAAATCCCCCCTCTCTCTTTGTTTTGACCTTGAGTTTATTATTAGCTGCGTGAAATGATTCTCTGGCTGGCCGGTACAGTTCTAGCATGCTACAGAATAGACATCTGTAGGAATCTGCCCTTTTATTTTGATGACATTTTAGGTAGCACATGTTTATAGTTTTTGGAAGGACATTTTTAGCAGAAAAACATTGCACTGTACTTGGGTCAATATGTAAAAATAAAATTTCTTCTGGCTTAATTTGAAGCAAATGACTTCTTTAGTTCATTCTTGATGAGATGATTTTTATTTACTAAAACTAAATGTTGATGAATATAAACGGTTTTTAATTTGTGTCTGTGTAAAAATAACTTGTTTGCTTATTCATTTAAACAGAAATTAACACAAGTAAATATATATATATAAAGCCATATCCTGATTGGATTGAATAACAAATAACCTATTCATATGAGAATTATCTTTAACATTCAGATTTGAAATTGGTTGTTAACTCAGTTTCTCCTTTCTCATCAACTATTCTTTAATGTTTCAGCTTTTTTTTCGCTTAGGGGCATACCTTTTCACGTCTTTAAGAAGATTTTTTACCTTCAATTTAAAATCATCTACTAGCCCTAGTTTTAGATCCTCTAATTAATCATTAATGAAATATTGACTGTCAATTACAATGGATATCTAAGGCGCTATTCTCACAATAGACTAGATTGCCAAAGATGGGGGAGATCGAGGTTCGATCACAGTTGGGTGTACTGAGGGTAGTTTTCCCCAAAATAAATTCCACTTTCTGTCCATACAAATGCGGATACACTTCCTCTAGATTAAAACCTTCCTAAAACCCTAACATATTGGTGTAGTTAGTGCATAGGCATTTAACCCGAATGGGTAATAATACACGGTGCTAAAAAGAAAAAAATGTTAATAAATCAATCATTACTAGCTTTATTAGCTTTATCAAACTATTCATGATTTTTTACGAAATAATTATTATTACAACATTATTGAGGTGCTCCATTTATGTTAAGATCTTCTAACATTATAATGGTTTAAAGGAATCAGAGAATGGTATGTGTTAACTCTATTTATGACTTTTAACATTGTCCAAATACTTTTTTGGAAAAACTATATATTTTCAAACAAGTGCGTGAAGGAAAAACTTCTTTAGGGAACCCCATTTGATTTCTTAATGTATTATGAAACTACACTCCATCAATAAGAGGAACTCTGAAGGTCATTCAGAAAGTAATACCGATTTTAGTATAGCTCTCGCGTAGATCACTGATCCGCACACATTCAAGGTCGCCCAATCCAAGTCACTTGTTAGATTTGTCCCATGCAAGTTTTTTTTGCCAAAACCTCAGTTTTATCTTTTTTGTGAGTAATTAAAAGGAATTTAAAAAATCGAAAATCCTTCAGACTCTAAAGCACAATCAGTTAATAGGTTATTAAACATCCAAAATATTCGGCTTAGTGACATTCATTGTCAAATTATGGCAATGTATCTATCATTCATGAGGGTGTATTGGAGCAATCCTCTGTAAGACAGTGATGTTGAATATTAAATGAGGGGAGGAAATTTATTCATAACAACGAGTGATATGGGCGTCCATTTCTCATTACCAAAGACTTGAAGCAACAAATTGACAAATTCACTAAACAGAACAAGTTCTTTACTCTTAATAACCTCCAGGAAAAATTTTCAGAACTTTCTTGTTCGCTTCTTCAAGAAATCGAAACTTCTCCTCTCAGCTATGAAAAAAATTGTGCAATGTGATCGATACAAATGTGATAAACAACAAAAATAAAACACATGGTAGCTGCGATAATGTTCTTAAAACACTACAAGTGAGACCAGGATAAATTTATTGACCACTTCTTTGCGGCAACATTATGGCTGGCCATTACAAACTGACAGCGTTGCCGTGTTAAGCAGTGTGGGGGTTCTACACAATGCCATGAACACATGCTGCTGCCAAGATGCAGAAACATCTTCAAGGTTTGGGCTGGGAAGTTTTGGATCATCTAGCGCAGTGGTTTAATTAGGGTTTCAGCAATTGTGTGGGCTTCTCCTGCAAGTGCAACATGGTAACTCACTCTGTAGGAGTCATCGGTATCTCTTTCATTGCCAGTTTTTGAACCTTTCACCATAATACTTTGACAGTTTTTTAATGCTCCAATCTTTCGATTGAAAAAACTAACATCAGGGTGATTAGTATCATGATGTCTATGAAGTTTGGCAGGTAACTAATTGAGTTTGACATTCAGTTTGTGTAACCACCAGTGTAGATAGGGGAAGTTAAATCCAGCTATTCAAACTTACATAAATGAAAATGTCTTGTAATAGGAGGGGGGGATGGAATGTACTGTAGCTTGCTATGACTTAATAACTTCTTCCTGTATTATTATATTCAAATTATTGTTAGGGTTGGTTAATGTTTTTGATAAAAAGAAACCTGATTTCAAAATTTCGTATATAAAAGAGTGATATTTTAGTTTTGTTTGTAAGTCTAAAGTTTTGATTTGGTCGGATGAAAGCCAACTCCATCTGGTTGGGATATTGTTTCAAATGAAATATGAATTATTATATCCTATTTTCTCTGTTAATATTATTCAATAAACTTTATAACTTAAAGATTAATTGTAACCTTTTTATTATCCTTTGGGAGGAGGGGGCGGGGGGCAACACTGCATTGTGTAAATTAAAAAATGCTGTTCCAAGTTCAATAGTTGATTATATTACAGATTGTTTTCTTACATCAACAATAAAATATTAATCTAATTTATTTGTACATATTCCTAGTTAATGTGAATTTTTTATATCCTTTCTCTGCGCGTTAGACGTTAGGCTTTTCAAGCAAAATGTATTTTTTTAGTTCCATATATTATATGAATGTAGTCATATTGTAATGGTCCTTATATTCTATAAATTTAGTCATATTGTAAATGGTGAGGCAACATTTATTATGAAATCAACTATGCTCCTAACCATTTCATGCTATGGCGCACAAAATGAAAATCTTTCCAATATGCTATGGCTATTATGTATATTTATTTCCATTTTTATATTTTAGTTTAACACTAAATATTCTATTCCAAAAACATCATAATTGTAATCCTTTTTACTATGCTTATGTCTCCTGATAAATTTGAAACACATGCAAATGTTTTTGTTTTTATTACTTTTAAACTTAACATGTAAAAACTATCTGTGATTGTTGTATAGTGTGATTTCATTAAAACTCTCAACTACGATTTGTCCAGTTATGTTATTATAAAGTAGCAAACTGCCTCATGGTATTTCATTATAATAAAATGTCATCTACTTTATTGGAAATACATAGATTGTCCAATAATTTTCAACAATTTGTGTTTATCAAGTTGATCTCCTATTATTTATTTTTAAATTTTATATTTTCAACTTCAGAGGAATTTTATTTAATATAAATTGAGTTATTTCACGGTCCCTTTTCAAGAAAATTTCAAGTGAAGTCTTCATATTATGTCTTTATGTATTTATTTTCAATGCTATGCTATAATGTTTACTTACTGTTTAGTATACCTATATTTTCATATTGTGCTCAAGTGCCCTGTTATGCTGCAGGCGTTTTGTGCTGCGCAACACATGACGGTAAAAGTTGTCATGTTTTGTAAGTCACTGGGAACAAATGAGTCCTTTTATGCTCTGCTGTCAGAAAAAGTCGCTGTGATGTTTTGTAAAACAAACCATTGTGTAATAGAGAACGCCAGAGGCAAAAGTCACATGAAATATTCCAAGTAGGTATGCCATCTTATGGGTTTATTTATACAAACGCGCCACTTGTCCGCCATCTGTTCTCTAGACATCAGTGCTGCCAACCCCTGCTTAGTAGACAAGAGTGGTCCAGTTTTGTTGAGGCTTACAAGTGGGATTATTGTGTCATTTAAATATTTGATATTTTTTCTCATTTTTATATAAACAAAAATTATGATTTGTATACTTAACCTTTTGGAGATAAGGTCATTAAATTTGGGATTCTTTATCAGAAGTGTGTGATGGGTTTTGCTATTCAAAAATTGTTAAAAAACACATGTCCCTTTCATCTCCTACATTTTTTAGAGGTTATGAAATGCCCCATCTTCAAATCCTGCAAAGTTGATGGGATGAACATACCATTTTCTTTCTCGCCTTTTCAATATAATGTGACAATACGCAAAGAAGATGATGCACAGATCCATCTTCCACTCTCCAACACAAAGGCATTAGCAGCATTGATATGATATATCCTCCCCCATTACTATTTTTTTTTGGTTGGCGGCAAATGCCATATGCAGAAAATACCTACACATCGTGACGACTTTTGCTGTCCTGTGGCCATCATGTGTCCGTCGTGTGTCATGCAACACAAAACGCATGTATAAAATCAGCCTAAC
The DNA here is from genome assembly GCA_902141375.1 of Timema poppense. Lineage (NCBI taxonomy): Eukaryota > Metazoa > Arthropoda > Insecta > Phasmatodea > Timematidae > Timema > Timema poppense. Next base: position 28,160 of record CABFOV010000655.1, read on the forward strand.
ATCATTTCATATACAATGATATTTACATAAATTTATGTTCCTTAGCACTGGCCAGTGTTCCACGTGGTTTCAGAGGTATTCATATTGGTGCCGGCTCTGCTGGGGCTCAAGGGTAACCTAGAGATGACTCTAGCCTCTCGCTTGTCTACACAAGCCAACCTTGGTTTCATGGATACCAAAGCTGAGCAGTGGAGTCTCATTGTAGCGAATTTGACTCTTATTCAGGTCTATACTTTAATTATTTAACCTAATATTCTCACTTGTTTTTTAATTAATAGTGTTGTAATTTCTGTTTTAAATATTGATTTTACCAATTTCTTAATTCATTAGTCTAACTTTGATTATTTTAATATATTTTAACCCGCTTTGTGGGCCTCTTGGTCTAACACACTACTCTTACAGTAAGCTAAACTCGCGATGATGGGGAGCTCGTGGTTTGAATCTTGGTCAGGTGAACTGAGGGTGTTTTTTCCCATATGACTTTTCACTTTCTCTCCATGCAAATGTGTTTACACTTCTTATTAAAATAACCTTCCTTATCCCTTAAGCCATTAGCGTAATTATTACAGAAGCGTATAACTCGAATGGGTGATAAGATGATGTACTAAATTATATATATATATATATATATATATATATATTAGTATGCATAATCAATTTTATAATATTATTTTATATTTTTTTTATTATTTTATGCAAAAATTACAAAAGTGATTTGAATCCTGGTCAGGTGTACTGAGGTTTTTTTTTGCTAAATTGTTTTTCACTCACCTTCTGAATAAATTTGGATACACTTCCTGTAAATTAAACCCCCTCATCCCTAACACATAAGCATAATTAGTATTTATTCATATAATTCGAACAGGTAGTAAGGTGCAGTGTCTAAAATATAATAATTTGTTTAATTCACTAATATTTTTAGTTTAATTCCCTGTTTTAAATTTGTTTTGTAAAATTTGAAACAGGCAAATTTACTGTGACTTGCCATATAATTTATGAAAATATTGAAATAATTTGATTTAATTTGGTACATTCATAGGAATCAGGACAATATATATATATATATTCATGCTTCTCTAAACCAAAATTAGTATTATAACTGCTCCAAAATTTAACGACATGGACATATTTGAAACTTAAAAAGTAATGTAAAGCATTTAGTTACATATATTTATTAAACTCTGACTATGGTTGATGTCCATGCAAATTTTCCTGGCTATACCACACCATATTCTCTGTTAACGACCACACAACTTTCTGGTGACAGTTAATAAAGAGAGCTGATAATTCTTAATCTCGGTTATTTATAATATTACTATTTTCTCTCTGGTTTTCCTAATTGAGTTAAGATCCATCCAGCTAATATAGGCGGCAGATCTGAAAGCTATTTCCATTGGGGAACTGGTATATTTGTTTTGATATGCAGCATATTTTTTGTGTGTGTGTGAAATTTATATTTACTCTCAAAACTTGTAATATGAAAAGTTTGTTTCCCTTGTAGGCTCATAGGGTCAATTTCCAAAATTTCAAATAAATCTGCCAACTTCATGCAATCTCAAATGGTGATAGGATGTTCCGCCATGTTATTTACACACAATTTTTACATTTCTTGAACTGACAAAATACTCACCGAGAGATTACAATATCTTTCTTGTTGTAAAGTGTCACACTTGATTTTTTTTATAAATACTGTAGTGGATCTATTGATTTTGTTGTAAATTTGACACACTATTTTAAGTAGCATACTTACCACACCTTTTTTTGTATACACCTGATACATGTTAATCTTTCATGATTGAAACCCAACTGGAAACTATTACAGTTCTTACTTTGCACATTAATTCCAAATTCAACTATTCAGTTGATAGAATTATTGAGAACTTATTGGGACAAGCTTTTTTTTATTTTTCGTCTCTAGTCAGTTGTGTCTGTTGATGCCATTTCGAAGTGCTTAGCCAAAGCCTCATGATCATTTGATACAGCTGATATAATTTGAAAATTTGGAGCAACCCAATGAACACATAAATTAATACCAATATTTAGCAATTCCAGGACTGACATGCTAGCATATACTGAGGATCTTAGTCGTTTTTTCACTTCTAATCTTTGTTTCTTAAATTAATTAATCTCCATCACACGCAACTTAAACCATGCAATTTCAAACTATTCATCATAATTGTAAATATTTTCTCGGTTGTTATATCCTAATGTTGATAGCCAAGGAAATAAATTAGCAAATTTTTTCATCTATAAGCCATCAAATACTCATAAAGATACATTCGAAGTAGAAGTGGCCCTTATCAAAGGGGGAATCATATTTTTGTATCGAAAATTTAATATCTTAATATAAAACATTTGAATACAATTTTTCTAAGTTTTATTTTTAGTTATGAAGAGCAATATTGGTGTATGCAACATTAGAATGTAGTATCCATTCCATGATTAATCCGTTCATTTATTAAAGGAAGATTTCACCAAAAGCAATGCATGAACTTTCTTATCAACTTTTTATTGTTATAAAAATTCAAATAGTTATTTCTTTGATTCGTCTATTTTCTGAACAATAATTACTCATTATAATTTAAAAATTGTATCTAGACTCTTTCAAAAACAATTCTATATCTCTATGGGAGAAACTTTATTAATGTTCAATTATAATTATTGTATTTTGCAAAGCTTTTAATTGTTTCTCTTCATAATTTCTTTGGCAAGAAACTTCACAAATAAGCTATAACTTTTCAGGTTTGGTTATTTCTCTACACTGGGCCTGCTATGAGCCATTAAATTGTTCCCTTTAAGTTTTCTTTGATAACAAACAACCACTTATTCTCTTACAAAATTGTAGCATTTTGGGCACTGACCAATAAGAATGTGAGTCTATATTTTCATTTTGATTACTTTCTAGGTCTTGTTATTTCTCCACACTAGTCCTGCTATTAGACATACACATGGTACATTTAAATTTCTTTTGATAACAACTTATTTCGCGTACAAAATTGTAGCATTTTCGGCATTGACCATCGACTAAGGACCTATAAGCGGTAGCCCCGATACTCAGGTGTAAGCCATTGCATACTTAGTATTGTATGGGAGCAACTGGTTGAATATTAGAATCCGTGAGAAATTTGTGATACAATATTGAAATTTATTTTATTTATTAACTGGTGTCTCAAAGATTACAAAAATACTTTTTGCCACTTCCAGAACTCATGAAGGGGGTGAGGAGGGCCATGAAGGAAAGTGAGAGGGGGAAATTAAAGTATTTATTCCAACATTTTTGGTTCTAATGTCCATAATATGTAAGATATAAAGGCATACAATGTATCGACTTAAGGACAATTAAATTATATATAATAGTTGAATAAACAAAATGGCCATAAACATTAAATTAACCTAAAATATCCAGAAATATCTAAATATCATTCACTTTTTACTATGTTTCTGTTATTTATGATTGTAGTAAATCAATTTAAAATTTAAGCTGTCTTATTGGCAACAAGGTTTATAGAGTATTAATTTTTCTTCTTTCTTAGATATGTATATATGATTTGTAATATTGCCTCAAAAGAAGATCTTGCTAAAAACCCTAGTACTCATGAACATGTACTACAAAAAATCAAAGAGCGGGTCCAATACCTGGATGATCTATGTGTGATAGTGAACCATCAGCTGCATCAAGTAACTGCCCAAAAACTTATTGAGGGAGGATCAGGTTGGCTTCCAAACTGTAACTTACAAATAAAAACTTTACTGTTTAAAACAACAATATGAGAAACAAAAAGATGGCATTCAAATGCCATCATCTGAAAGTTATACAGGGAACAAAACACAACTTACTGGTTCTAAGTGTGTACCTTTCAGAAAAGAAGAATGTTTCTATTATAATTGTGTTCACTTAAAATTGAATACTCTTTGATGACTGTCACTTTATTGATTCCAAAACAATCTGCGTGAAGCTATCTACACAAATGGGAATGAAGCTTTAAACATTAACTCAACACAGCTGTCATTGAGGATGATGAGCATACCATTGATGTTAGATACAATTTGCCATGCTGGACCATAAATGTAAGTAATGTGCTAAGGCAGGCTACGGATACTACGTGTCAAGACTCTACAACAGAAGCTGCAGTAGAAATTTAATTTATCAGTCTCATTCTTGAATGTCTACAAAAGTGGGCTATAAATATGGCTGTCATCCAAACCACTTATGAAAACATACGGACAATGAGCAACATGGTTTATCCTACTATATCTCGGAAACAAATCAAGCAAATACTCATTGACAACATTGGTGATATTCAATTCCAACGACCAGCTCAAAGAAATTAAAAGGAAACCGCTTCTTTAAAAAAAATACAAGATGTTTCTATCGATGGAATATATCAGTGTGGTAATGATACATATGTGGACATGCGGTGTCTTTATGATGCAGCTCTTTTACTCAGAAAGAGCATAAATTACGCTAAACAATGGAAGTTCACATGAAAAATGTATACACCTAAGGACCTCAATCCACGTGAAGTGTATATGCATTCTTTAGATGGCTTGTTAGTGGGAGAGAAGAAACCATTTCGTCAGAAAGAAAACCAACCTCTGTAAATAAAGCAGCCATGATTATCTCACAAACTGTTTAGGCTATGACATACAAGAGACATATGTACTGTTTATGTACTGACATAATGCAGCCAATACATGTTAGGCCTCAGCAAGTTGCCATAGGAATGGCAATTTACCAAGCCACTAGAAACAAAAGTATTGTCAATCGGTTTCATAGACCGGGCTTCTCGATCGAATATAACTGTCTTCTCAGGTATGAGGCTCAAATCACAGGGTTTACTATGGATGATATCTGCAGGAATAATGGAGTGTATTTACCTGCAAATATGGTCAAGAGCCGATATATATTTTTTGCAGCAGACTTTGTTGATTTCATGGAAAAAAACACTACACACATCACAGCGCTGGTCATTTATCAGCGAAAAGAAGCAGATGACAATACATAAGTTTCTCAACTGCGAAAAACTTCTTGAAATTGTGCTATATACCTTAACTATCAAGTAATGGGTCCACAAAATGTGAATGTTTTTAAAGGATCACATGCCTTCACTGGTTGTGATACCACATAATGTTTTTCAGTCAAAGGAAAGTTGGAAGTGTGTTGAAGATGAACTCGAAAAATTTATCTGCAAACTTTATATGCCATTATCTACAGCATTGGCAGTGGGAGAAGTAAGATGATCTATTAAAAAAATAAGGGAAATCTCAAAAGATGCCACCAAAGCTGTCTGCTCTAAAATTCTCTCTATTGATGGTTATTTTAACGTACTTAATTTTGAAAAATGATGTTACTGCTTATCCAGGTGACCTGGCGGTCTAGGGGTAAGGTGTCAGACTTCTATGCTTGCGGCCGGGGTTCAATCCTCGGTCCCGGCAAAGATTTATCTGATTACCAAACCCTTCCTTCACCTCTGACAAGACATCTTGTGAATGTGAGGAATGCCAGGCCTCCACCGTGGTTCGGATTCCACGTTAAACTGTAGGTCCTTCATTTCATCTCACAATCACCCTACCATTACACATTAGCGTAAGTGCGTATAACCCGAACGGGTAGTAAGACGCGGTGCTAATAATAATACTGCTTATCCAAATATACCATCTCCTGAACCAGGCTATGTTTGGTAAGCTAGTAATGATTATTATGTCCCAAAAATTACAGACATGCCACCAGCGCCTTCAGGAATATTAGAGTTCATAAAATGCTCTTGAAAAACAAACTGTCCCTTCAAATTGTGCTCCTGTTGCCGTAGTTATCTCCCTTGCACCACTATGTGTATATATACAAAAGATGAGTCTCATAAGTGTGAAAACTGTCGCACACTATTCCCATGATGATTAAGATGGTGAGTGGGACGATTTAGGCTGGTAACACATTTTTGTGAATTACTATTAAGTAATATGTTCAGTAAATATTTCAATTTTATTTTTCTTATTTTCCAAAACAGTTTTTGCAAGACCACTTAATTTCTCGTAAGCCTTGAATGTAAAAGGTTTTTCTTAATGCTTTTGTTTTAAACTAAACACACTTATTTTGTAACATATTCACTTTTTCGAAGCCAATAAGGCCATTGAACAAGTTATGTTATTACATTAATGCGCACATCTGCTGAAGGAATATAATAATTTCAAAGCTGCTGGATAGAGAGCCACCTCTGGGCCCCTTAATTTTTGTGAAGGGAGGCCGTAAATATCTCAAAGCAAAGACAGTTAAAAGTAAAATGTTTATCATTTATCAATATTTCTGTTGATAATAAGTTAATTACATTTTGTCGGCCATTTTGTTTAGTACAAAAATTGTAGATAAATTTATTAGCTTTAATTTTAGTTATTGTGGGCTTTTATATAATAAAATTTAAGGAAGTGACGATCAATAATGTTGTAACAAGTAACATAATATTTCCCCTCCCCCTTCCCCACACATCCCAGCTCCTCTGCATGAGTTTCGGGAGTGGCAACATATGTTTTTGTATTATTTGGCGTGACAATTAATAACTAAAAGAAAACCCGCATTATTTTATAACAAAGTTTACACGGTAAACCAGTTGCTCCCCCACTAGTAAGCGCGTGGCTGATACAAACGAAAATATTCTACTAAATAAAGGTAAATGCCAGTCTGAGAACAAAAGATCACTCACTCACTCACTATAAGCTGCCATTAGAGACTCTGAATGTTGGCACACTTACTGAGATTGGGGAGATGATGAAGGAGAGGTGACTGGTTGTTTTGGGATTGAGTGAAGTTAGGGGAAAGGGAGCTTAGAAAAGGATTCACCTTACACTGGCTAGGAAATAATGAACGGAGGAGAAATGTTATAGGGGTGGTAGAGAGAATAGAGTAGGAAGTGGAGGTGTAGTAGATCAATGATAGAATGATTAAAATGGGAATTATGGACAAAGGGAAACAACTGGAATTGCTTCAGTTGTATGCACTACAAGACCGCAAGTTAAATGCCCTTTAGAAGGGAATTAAAATTTCGAGGAAGAATTATAAAGGTACAAAGGTAAGGAAAGGCAAGTGGTGACGGGAGACCTTAATGTTCAAGTTGGGAAAGAGAAAAAAGGTTTTGAGGAAGTGTTTGGATATGACAGATGCGGATTGATAACTAAGGAAGGTAGAAGATAGCTGGAATTATGTTCATGAAATTGAATTAAGGTGGCAAACAGTTGGTTTAAAAAGACAAGTGAAAGCTATAAAGTTATGAGATATAGCTGGGACAGGTAACAAAGGTCGGTTATAGATTACTTCCTTATGTATAAGGAAATTAAAAGGCAGACTATAGACGTTAAGGTGATACCTAGTGTGTCTCTAAATAGTAACCACAGATTGCTAGTGGTAGATATATCGAGATGATAATGTAGGAGAAATGTAGGAAAACAAATAAGGATAAGGCTGTGGTGACTTAAAAATGAAGAGGATAGAGACCTGTATTTGATAAAGGCAAAAAGCTTCACTTCCAAGTATGAGATCTAAGGGCTAGTGGTAAAATGTGAAAGGTTCAAGAAAAGTTTTGGAGGAGCTGCAGAGTATGTATGGGGGAGGACACTTGATTAGACGAAGTGTAATGAGACTCCATGTTGGAACATTGGGGTAAAGGAAGCAGATAAGGAGAAGAACAAAACATTTAGAAGATACTATAAGAATTAGGAAACGGAGACTGAGTATAGGGAGAAGAAGAACTAAGCTTGTGGTACAAGAACCCAGAAATTATTGGATGTAAAAAATGGACAGATACACTGGAAAGTGATGTAGAAGGGAGTAAAAGGTAATATATAGCTAGGTAATGAACAGAAGGGAGAGAAATTAAAAGAAGTGAGAATGATGAGTTAAGAAGGAAGAATTATGAAGATGGGAGAAGAAGAAAATAAACTATGGAGGAGATATTTTGAGATGTTCAATCTGCAAGAGGAGGGGAATGAGAGTGAAGATGAGGGGCATGAAAAATTAGTAAAAGTATAGGGCATACTTTGTTCCTAGTCACATAAGCAGCAGAAATTGTTCCAATAGTCTGAGTACAGACACCTGTAACTCAGGGAACGCAACTCATTTGGTCGCGGAAATAATTGTTAGACGGCCGTCCTCATTTTATAAATATATAAATTCAAAAAAATAATAAAGAATAAATAAACAAATATCCTAAGGGCACACTCATCTTATCGATAAAATTAAGAAAAAACCAAAATATGCGTTTTGGATATTTATCCGTAGAAAAAAAATGTATATGTATATATGTGTGTATTAAAAAAAACACCATATATGATGGAATAAAGAAAAACAAATACGATAGATATAGAGTGTGCAAATATTTAAGATTAAACATGTATATAAAAGGTGAATTTAAAGATTAGATCAAAGTTAAGATGGGGTGCTAGTGAGCGTGAGTTTAGTGCATTAATTTTGGATTTATTATAGCATAAACATTTTTTGACAAAATAAATCAAATATTTCTTCTATAGAAACATAGAGTTTGGTTTTCTGCACATGCTAATCTCAAGAGTTATTGAATATCTTTCATGAGCATAGCGGCATTTGGTGACAAACTTTTTAAATAAAGTGAAAAAGTTGTCATTAAATTTCAGGACACCTTTGACAGATATTAAACAACTGTTGAGATTAGCATGTGCAGAAAACAAAACTCTATGTTTATAAAGAAGAAATATTTGATTTATTTTGGCCAAAAAATGTGTATGTTATAAAAACTTCAAAAACACTGCCTTAAACTCCATTCACTAGCACCCCACCTTAAATATACCATAACATTTGTAAATTTGCTAGAAAAAAAAAATTAATCTAACCATCAGTTCTCATAAAGAAATTACTAATTAAATTACATTATATAGCCCCTGTAAAAATAACACTATTTACAAATTTATAAGAGTATCTATATCCACTAGTCACATATATATACAAATAAAAAGTAATTTGAACCAGACAGGATTCAGAAAAGCCATCAAGACTTCTATCATCAGTCATTATTCTACAAAAAGGCTTCAATTCATTCTCCAATTTTATAAGACAAAATCTTCAATGAATATACATAATATAAAGAAAGGACTAGATAACTCACAATGTAATTTCAAATATAAGGTAACCTTTCCCATTCTAGTAAAATATAGGATGAAAATTCACAAAAGTAATATTCATAAACAAACCGCAATATCAGATCTTATTTCAGTGATTTATTTCATATCTTCCAGATCAAACAGTGATATTAAAAGTTCGACATGTATCGATCTTAGCAAATATATATAAGTTTCAATATCATAGTCTCTGAATAATTTCACAATATTACCATCAAATTTAATTTCAATCTATGATTCCAAAGTTTTTAACCCATAAAAAAATAGGCCGAAAAGTGAATTTTGAAACAGATATATAAATAAATTATTTAAGCCAAAAAGAAAATTTGTTCTTACATTTTAACAAAAGAGCAGCCAAGGCTATGTATTCCCCTATCCATAGTCAAGTCCAAGAGTGCTTGTTATGCTGCCATATTGGCATTATATATGCTTGAAAACCCAGAGAAACATGGAAAGCAAGGAACAAGGTAGGGTGAACATATTTGGATCACAAAGGGGGGATATGCGTGACAAACATAGTTCTGAGAATCAACTCCAAATCACTGGAATGTTCTCCAATAGAGTGGAACAGGCGTCACTTTCTTTCTTAACCTCCTAGGAAAGTTCTAGTATCCCGCAACCTCTAGTTGCCGCCGTTTAGATCTGGGTGGGCTTGGTCAGTCCACCACGCACCGCAGTTATGATTGGTTGTGTATTTGTTGTCTCGCTGAACTGTTGTCAAGAGGTGTTGGAACGGTGAGTAGTTTATTTCCCTCTGACTTGTATCTTCTTTAATTGTAGCCAATGCTACATCATGGACATTGAATTTAAGAGAAATTAGTAAATGGGATGCATGGGAATGAAATTTGTGAGTAGTATGTTAGCTGTCACATGAATAAATGGGATGTGAATGAAGTTATCTGGGAAAAAGTGGGGTTACAAGGTGAAGCGTGACTGGAATGGTATGATCATGTAATGAGAATGGAAAAGGAGAGAATACCAAATACAATGATAGCAAGTATGTAAGAAAAAATACCACAATGTTGAGCAAGAAAGAAGTGGGTGAGAAGATATTATATAGTGTCCAAGTAACAGATGAACAGAAGTAAAGGTGGATGACTATAGAAAGAAAAGAGGAAGATGGAGGTATTTAACTCAAGTGACTTAGCCCCAAACCGGAAACAATTGATGAATGTGATAATGGTGGTGATTTTGAAGACGATGATTATGACCAATAAGTATGCAAGTCAGTATTTTCATTTTAATATTTGGTTAAAAATATTTAATAGTTGGAGGATTTGAAGTGGCCATCCACACACACATCTTCTTCTTTAATAACAGGAAACTCATTAGTTTCTGTTACAGAAATTATATCCAAAGATTACACTTTGAATCATTAGATTCCAGTTGTTCTTAGCTTGAAAGGCCTAGGAAAAGCACTGGGTGTGGACAAACTGACTGTAGAAATGATAAGCGCTGCACATGACACAGATATATAAAGGTATACAGGGTGCTGATACTGATTTTTCAGGAGAACAATGGACCGGAAAACTCGAAAAAGGGAGCTATAATACCAATTTTCAAGAAAGAAGACAGGAAGAGGTGCACAAATTATAGGGAGATAACAATGATGTAACTGTATACACAAATTTATAAAAAGATATTATAAAAGAGAATAAGAAAGAAAATGACAAAAAGGTGGAGAAAGAAACAGCACGAATTTAGGGCATGGGTCTCCAATAGATTTTATCTTTGCCATACAACAGCTGATGGAAAGAGGGTATTCATTTGGGAAGGACTTGGTAATAGAATGTATGGATGTGGACAAAGTATATGATAGCGTGGATAGAAATAACGTTTGGAAAGTCTGGGAGGAGGCCGAAGTGGAAAGAGGAGTTGTAATGAGAGTGAAAAGCATGTATAAGGATAACAGGAGTTGTGTTAATATGGAGAATGAGAGGATGGAGTGGTTCCTAATTTTTTTTAAATGGAGTGAAGCAGTACTAATTTTTATAATGAAATTGGAAATGGTCATGAATATCGTTGCAGGAAAACTTTGGAAGGAAAGAATGAAAGCCATGATGTTCACTGATGACTTGATGGTATGAGGGTAAAATGAACTGGAAGTACAGGAACAGCTACAGGAATGGAATTAGTAAGTGAAAGAATGGGGAATGAAATTTAGCATAGAGAAGTGTGAAGTGATGGTAGTGATAAGGAAGAGGATAAGGCCTAGTAAAGCTATTAAGTTGGATGGAGTAGAGCTGAGAAAAGTACAGAACGTAAAATTTTTCGGAGTGAATTGAGGTGAAAGTTGGAAGTAGAGGGAGAGAGAGAGAGTATCTAATAGAAAGAGGACAGCAGGGAGTGTTGTTCTATAATGCCCTTGAAGTGTAAGGAAGTGTTGTACAGGGCATACTTTGTACCCATTGTCACATATGCAGCAGAAACATTAACATTAAATGTAAGGAAGACTAGGAAAGGGGAGGCCATGGGAATGAAGTTTGTGAGGAGCATGTTACCTTTCACGAAAACAAACCGGAAAAGAAATGAAGATCTGGTAAAGAGTGGCAGTAGAGGGAGTACATGAGATAGTGGAGAAAGCAAGACTGAGATGTTATGGGCATGTAATGAAGATGGAGAGGGGGAATATGCCAAATAAAACTGCAAATTAAGTATGTAAGAAAAAGACTGCAAGGGAGGCTTAGAAAGAGATGGGAGGAGCAGATAACAGAAAGTGTTCAAAAATAGGACAAAAATGGATGCAATTAAAGGAGGAAGAATGGTGGGATAGTGTATCATGGAGGCATATTACTAAACTGACCAGCCCACAGGCTATAAATGGTTTATGATGATAATGATGATGAGTTTGAGTATTTTTTGCCTTGCATTTCTATACTAAGCATTTACTTAGTAAACAAACTCTTCATCTGACCGATAGTACCTTTAACCTGGTTGGACTTAATTTTTGAAGTTACTTAAATATGTAGAAATTTAATTAAAGTTGACCTTTTTATCTCAGTTGGACATTTTTTTGAAATCACTTAAATAACTTTGCGGGAAGTTCCCTGAATTTGGCCATGCACTCTAATATTTTCTCAACCACATAATAATATTGCATGAATGCACCCCTGAAATAACTTGGTAAACACTATTTATATTTTGCTTCACTACAAATTTTGAGGCTTTTAATATAAAATTTCACTTTCCAATATTATTTTCTCTATCATCTTACTTTATGCCTTGCTATTTTGAATATCTTAACCTCTGATATCTCTTAAACCCTTTAAATTCATTTAGAGGAAAGAGGATCCTTGATTAAACAATTTCTCTGCTAGTGTTTTTCCTACTTCTAAAATACCTTTTTGTTTTGTGTTTGTAAATTTGATACAGTATAGGATTTCCCTCAGAATTTATATACTTTAGCCTGAGACAAAATGCCCTCATGTGATCATTTTTGTTGTTCATCCTGTTCATTAACTTCCACCAGTCTGCATGATATCAGATTATTTAAAACTAATATGTGTTTTTGCTCACTTTTTGATGCGGATTCTAAAACGGTTCTTAATTATTTTCTATCACGTACAATTTTTTCACAAATGACCCAAGCTGACTTCCAACATTTATCGCTGAGAGCAATATATGTGCCAGTAGGTAATGTGTATTGCTGTAGGGAAATTTCGCAATACAGACCTGTAAGCCTTTAGGTTGGCACAACTGCTGCTGCTGGGTGTCCTTGTCTGACCTTGGAAGTGTTGTGACTCTCAGACGCTTACATTTCCAGAGTTCTCATTGAATTTCGCAATTGGGATTGCAGTTATAGTTGCAATCTTACAATGTCTACACGCAAGTGTGTGTGAACAATTCTAATGTTTTTTGTTACACTTGTGGAAAGTATGTAGTGCTTAAGCAAAGAACAGAGATAACAGACTTTGTGAAGAAAGCTTACTATGCTTATTTTAAAGTGAAGCTTAGTGACAAGGATAAGTCACAGGCACCAAAGACAGTTTGCCGCTATTGTGTTGAGAGGTTAAGGTTATGGGCAAAAGGTAAGAAAACGTGCATGCAATTCCCATGGTGTGGAGGGAGCCAAAGACCACCTTAATAGCTGTTACTTCTGTTTAGTTAATGTTCAGGGGTGCAATTCGAAAAATAAGCAAATTGTGTATCAAAGCATTCCTTCAGCCATTAAGTCAGTTCCACATGGAGAAGACCTGCTTGTCCTTCTTCCTCCAGCTGTTTTAGAAAACATGGAAGAAGATGATGTTGAAAGTGAGCATGATGTAATCTCTAAAGCCGATAGTGATGATGTCTACAAGCCTGAAGACGACTTTACTCCACAAAGTTTCTCTTAGAGGGAACTTAATGATCTAGTATGTGATCTGAATTTGCCTAAGAAATATGCAGAAATACTTGACTCCTAGTTTAAAAGTAAGAATCTTCTGGCACCAGGAACACATTTTTGATGGTATATACACAGAGGACAAGAACTAGTTCCTTTATTCTCAAATAACAATTCCTTGGTTTACTGCAATAACATAAACGAGTTAAAGCACTTCTATGGCATTGCACATGATCCTACTCAGTGGAGACTTTTTATTGACTCATCCGAGAGACGCCTCAAAGTCATGTTACTGTGTCCCATTCAGTTGAAATGAAAGAGGCATTCAAGAACATGGAGATACTGTACAAGTATTCACTATGCGGAACACAAATGGCTAATCTGCGGTGACTTCAAAGTTATAAGAATTATATTAGGACAACAAGCTGGGTACACGAAACTACCTTGCTTTCTATGTGAATGGGACAGTCGGGCAAAGAAAAGGCATTGGAGTGTGAGAGTTTGGCCAGAGCGAAGGAATTTTGTGCATGGAACTAAAACCATCTTGCATGAACCTCTTTAAGACCCCCAAAAAGTCTTGCTTCCACCACTACACATCAAATTGGGCTTGATGAAGCAGTTTGTAAAGGTTCTACCACAAGATGGACCCTGCTTCATGTACCGTTCTATGAAATTTCCCTTCATCACACAAAAATTGAAAGTTGGAATTTTTGTTGCTTCACAAATCCGCAAACTGATGAAGGACGAAGATTTTAAGAAAACGATGAATGAGAGAGAGAAAGATGCATGGACTGCCTTCCAATCTCTTACTGAAAACTTTCTAGAGAATAACAAAGATCCAAATTACAGGAACCTTGTTGAAACAATGTTGGAAAACTTCAAGAAGTTGGGTTGTAACATGAGTGTAAAAGTTCACTTTTTACACTCCCGTATCGACTACTTTCCAGAAAATCTGGGACATCTTAGTGAAGAGCAGGATATTAAGGAGATGGAGAAGAGGTACTAGGGGAAATGGGATGAAACTATAATGGTCGACTACATTTTATGTTGAAGGGGGACAGTAAAGATGGAGTATCTGCAAGGAAGTCAAAAAAGATATAAAGTTTGAAAAGTAATGGAACACTGGTTACTTTTTGTTTTGGTTACGGAGTAGTCACGAAAGTATTAGGATAGTTCTTTACAGTATTATAGTAGGTCTTACAGTATTAAAAAAATGTGTTTAAAAAAATAATTTTGTGTTTAAATATATTTGTACTTAAAATAGGTAACGTCTTGAAAACAAAACCTCTTAATTTGTGTAAAAACCTGACGTGGTAGAAAAAAATGGAAGTCTTTTTTAGAATAAGTATAAAAAATTGATTCAAGAACACCTACTTTCGAGAAATCATCTGAGAAAAAATTCAAATTTATTATCTTATATATAAAATTCTCGTGTCACAATGTTCGTTCCCGTACTCCTCCGAAACGGCTTGACCGATTCTCATGAAATTTTGTGAGCATATTGAGTAGGTCTGAGAATCGGCCAACATCTATTTTTCATACCCCTTAGTGATAAGGGTTGTCCACCCTTAACATTTTTCTATAATTTTTAGACATTTTTTTAATATCTTTATTTTTTTTATTATGTCGCATTAAAAAATACATACAACCCTAAATTTTTACCCTTTTATCACCAACCCCTATTTTTTAATAGCCATTTTAGTAATTTAATCATTTTTCATCCCCGGTCGATAACTGATCAATCGTCATGTGCCAATTCAATTCAAACGTATTCAGTTTCCGATTAGATTGGCATTTGCAATGACTATCAACAAATCCCAAGGTCAAACGATGTCTATTTGTGGCTTAGATTTGAGAACACCATGTTTTTCACACGGACAATTATACGTGGCATGCTCTCGAGTGGGTAAACCATCCAGTTTGTTTGTGTTAGCTAAAGATGGACTAACAAAAAATATTGTTCACGCTATGGCATTAAGAGATTGATATTGTTTGTCGTAATTGATTAATTAATGATATATAATTTTAAGGAATAAATTATAATAACTTAAAAATAATGTTTGCCTTTTGTTATTTTTATATTCCCTCATCGTTCACAGCGCTCCATGCCTATTTCATGCATATACCACATTCTTACACACTTACAATAAGTAAGCTATTTTTTGTCTACACTAGAAATTACTTTAAAATTATTTATATGGCAAAACAACGTTTGCCGGGTCAGCTAGTTTCATTTAAAAATGTAACACAGAAAAATAAAACACATTCTCACAAATCAAGCCAACAAAAACACTACAAAATACCTCAAACATTGTACCAAGCTTCTTTACTCACACATCTATCATAAATACCTACATTATTAAACAACACCTTTCGAATTACAACCTATATTACTGAATTGCTACTCTTCCAAATAATTTTAAAATTTAAATCAATACGTGTTTTTTTAAAAGTTTTTTTCAGCACCGCACACCTGTTCAGGCTATACATTTTTTAGTTACTCTTCATCATGGATGTTCCTTCCTAAAATAATCTTACTTTTCACACAGATACTAGTTAATTAACAGAAGTATCATTTGACAAAAAAAAAGTCAATATGGCTTAGCATTTTCCCAAGGCACAACTATGCAAATTTCTGCCAACCTATCAATCCTATGATTCAAACTTGCTACATGAATGACATCTTCTAGTTGATACAATTTGACAACCTTAGGACCTTAGCATTTCAATTAGGAAAACTCTCAAGAAATTCATTCCAAATTATGATTAGCTCAGAAGTGGTACAGTATCCTGATTAATCCTATTTTAAATCAATTTGTGATGAGTCATTAAAGGTTTACTTAACCAACATATATTTTTATGCCTCACAGCTAGAATATTTTTTAGTGCTTTTTCTATACAAAACATAAATAAAACAAATGATACATTAAACAATCATTTAGTTGGTCATACATATTTGTCTATTTTAAATTATCTGCTGCATCGACTTCATTCAGTGTCCATAGTATTTATTATCACATTTCACAACACACTCTAACCAATCGATATATCTTCTTTCCGAAACATAACTGCCCCACACTTAACTCGTTTCAAACTCTGGGAGAACAACCGTGTAATTCTGCAATTGTGGCACATTCCACAGGTCATCACTAATACAACCACTATTTACCTATGCTAGATCATATAGTCCCTTTATTTTTGGTGTTGTTGCAGAATAGAACAGTAATAAAAATAAAGCTAGCTGAATCTTAACTCCATATAGAATGTGTAAAGGAAAAACATTGCTTTCAAAATCAAAAGTCCAGTACTATAAAATTAATTTGGTTATGTAAACAATACAATGAAGCCTACAAAATCAACCAACTAAAATATACATCTATTTACAAGTATTGCTGGCATCTATAAGGAAAAAAAAATTGACCTTTTCACCCACTCTCATTTGCTAATTTTGTTGATATAAGTGATACACTTTTGTGTGTTTTTACCTTCCATCATCAAAAGGTTAACTTTGTCAACTTTATTTACTTCTTTAGTAAGTACATTACAGGGTTTACTTTGTACTCGTCACATATTCATCAGAGGCATGGACAGTGAATGTAAGAGAGACTAGGAAAGTGGAGGTCATGTGAATGAAGTTTGTGAGGAACTTACTAACTGTCAAGACAAAAAACAAGATTAGGAATAACGTTATCCGGGACCGGGAAAAAGTAGAGGTCCAGGGAGTACATGAGATAGTAGAGTAAGCAAGACTGAGATGGTATGGGCATGTAATGAGGATGCCAAAGAAAATGTTGGAAATAAAGTATGTAGGAAAAGACCACAAGGGAGGCCAAGAAAGAGATGGTAGGAGAAGATAACAGAAAGTGTTCAAGTGAAAGTAGAAGAATGAAAGAGATTAAATGAGCAAGAGTTGTGGAAGAATATAGGAAGATAGAGGCATTTTACTAAGCTGACCCTGCTACAGGCTGGAAACAGTTGATGATGATAATGACTTAATTGCTCACTAAATACAAATTATGGAAGATATTTTGATTTTTCTTTGTCAAGAGAGAAAGCAAATGGCAAAAATAGTATTTTTAACACATTCATAGTGGTTTAATTTAAACTAATGCTCAAATAACATTATTGCTATGAATAATAGCACTTCCTTTTTTAATATTCATATTTTAAACAGTTATAACATAACTGACAGATTTTTATATTCATCAACAAAGTAGGTATTGGCCATTAAGGGGATCAACGCTCGTATCAGTTCTTATAAATACTTTTATAATAGTCATAGTTCCAGTTAGTTGATTATCGCTTCAATCATATCCGAACAACATGAACTAAATTATTTTGTTTCTATTTCCAGCCAGCTTGGAGTTATTGTACTTTAATATACAGATTTCAATCACTCTTAGGTAAACAAATGTAGCCTTGGTCACTTTGGTTCTCTTTCTCAGATGAGGATGGATCTTGGAGTGTCATTGTTGTCTTACCTTTTGTTTACTTTGAGGAGATTGCTATGAGTAATTTAAGTGGATTGAAATATTCCAAAACGACAAGAGCTGTATGTTACTTTTATTTAGGTCTGTTTGGCTTATAATTTGTGAAGATTTATTTTATTTATTTTTTAAAACGTCACAAATAATGAATAGGAAATATCCTAGTTTAGTATAAAGTGGTCTTAATGCCCCACCATTCAATGCCTAAATAAAATACTATATATTTTATTTATTCATTTTAATCTCTTGTTGAAGGTTTTATTTAGTTATTATAATTTATCAAAAAATAACCCATCTATAATAATTGTTGTTTCCTTCCTTTGCATTTACATTGTGACAATTGATTGAGAAATTTATGGCAGTAAGGAAGAAAGTTTATTGTGCATTTGTTGATCTGGAGAAAGCATAAAATCGTGTGAATAGGAGTATGTTATGGAATGTTCTTAGAGAGCATGGTGTGGATGTTTGGTTAGTAAATGCAACTATGGCAGTGTATGGTTGAAGTAAAGGGTGCATTAGGGTGGAAGGAGCTATGAGCTAATGGCTTGGAATTTAATAGGGTGTTAGTCAAGGTTGTGTTATGTCTCCATGGTTGTTTAATGTTTTCATGGATAAATGTATGAGGGATGCTCACGAGGATGCTATTAGTCTACAAATAGTCCATGTGAATGTAAGAGTTCTGTTTTATTCAGATGATGCCGTATTAATGGCAGAGAATGAAAGGGATTTGCAGAATTTGTTAAATTGTTTGAATGTGACGACGGTCGGAATGGATCTTTGTATAACCAAAACTAAGGTGATGGTTTTTGATAAGGACGGAACAAGAAATGATTGTCAACTGAGTATAAATGTAAAACTGTTAGAACCTGTGAACTATTTTGTGTATCTGGGCAGAATGTTCTATAATAATGGAAGGATAGATGGTGAAATAGACAAACTGGTGAATGCATCTCTAAGTGTAGCTGGATGTATGTAGACTATTTCAAAGAATGACGTAGTCTCAATATAGGCAAAGATAGAAATATATAAAAGTGTATTAATGCCAACATTGTTTGATGGATGTGAAGTGTGGGTTTGTCACGAGAAACACAAGAGCAAGGAGAATGCAGTTGAAATAAGATAACTAAGGAATTTATGTGGAAAATCTCCTATGGACAGAGTCAGTTATGAGTGGGTTCTGAAGTAATGCAGTTTGAAAGGGAATCCAATGGCTCAATGTGAAAGACGTGTCGCGTTGGTTTATGCATGTAGCAACTATGAGTTTGGTTTGAATGACGAAGAAAATATATGTAGGTAAAGTATGTGGATCAATAGGAAGGAGTAGGCCATATAAGACATGGCTAAATGTTTTAGATGAATGTGTAAAAAGAGAAACATTAAGGGTTTTAAGAATAAAAGAGCATGTATGACTCCCGTGTATGGACGTTGTTTAAGCCAAGGGAGTATGCAAGGATAGGGAAGTGTGGAGAAAGTTAGTGAGGGTGGATTAAGTACAAAGTTCTTTTTTGAGCTTTTTTCACAGTTTCTTGCCTACCTCATAAGGGACTGGCATGACTGTATGCTTGTGCATGCATGTGTGTATATGCGCACGTATGCACATGCACATGCACACATATGGTTCATATGTTATGTATGTGTTTATCATACATATGTGCAGTATGTGTGTATACTTCCTTTGAATATTATCAAAGTTATTTAAATTTTGTCATGTACCTTTAAACTACAACATTTTCTTTCCTTAGATACCACATTGAGTATTCTTACTAATGATATTGTCATGCCATTTTAAAAGGGTTATAAATTTAAACACTAAATAGCTTAAATATATAAGGAATGCACTTAGATTTATTTAACATATTTCTCCTTACTACAATTATAATAAATATTACCAAAATCACTATATAGCATCGTTATTTTATAAAACTATTTAATGACTAAAAAATTTACTATTTTTGTTTCAAAAATGTTATCTGTTATCCACTTTGATTTCATCTCCCAATATTAGCAGAACTCTTGATTGTAAATTTATATTTTTGATCTAACATTAACTTGGAGCTTACAAATTTAATCCAAAACAAATTTGATCTTGTTTATTTTTTAATCTATGCAACATAGTTATTTAAAATATTCACTTGGTTTATTTAATATTGGTCCGTTTATACAGTTAAACGTTTGTTGTTGTTTTTCAGTGCCAGGCTATAGTAGTTGGCTTACTAGCAGCACTTGCAGCTGTAGTGATGGGTTGGGTACCAGAAGGAAAATTTGACCTAGCTCATGGGTTACTGCTATGTGCAAGTAGTCTAGTTACTGCCTCTGCTGCAAGTTTCGTTCTAGGTAAATTGGTAAATCTTTATTAATAAAAAACCATGTCATATACTCTAAATGTAGTCTATCAGTAATAAATTGTATTAATCATTCTGTCAAAGTTATTCCTGTGTTGTTTGATGATTTTTGATTTTTTTGGACTTAATTAACATACTATGATATTGTTTCCAAGTCAAAGTACATAAACTACAAATGTTTGCATTATATTTAAAAAATACTATTTAGAGAGGTTTATTTCACAATGCTAAATCTTTAAAGATATTATTAACCCTTTGGTGAGTATAGTTTTAATATAGTACAATATCCCTGTGGAGTGAGGTTTTTGGTGAAAATTAAATATATTTTTATTTTTGCATATTAATTTTAAAATTATGTATTGCAGTTTCTAAAGTAGTTATAAAATTTAAAAAAATAATATCTAGGAAAAATTTTACCATTTCAAATACAATTCAGAGAATTTAAAATATTTTTTTTTGTGTGAAATGTGGTGAAGCAATGTCCTACATCACATTCCACACACATCCACATAGTGTCTTTCCGCTCTGGCTGTGAAAATTGGTATTATTTTGCCACCGAAATGTGTCATGCATTGTTGGCTGAACATCTGCTCTCACCTGTATTTGTGTCATATTGTTATCGGCGTTCAGGTTCCCGCTCAGATGAACTAGATGAAACTCTGTCATCACTGTCATTTATGTCACTCATATACCTCGCGGATTCCCAATTTGAAATTATTTAATACAACTCTTTTTCTGTTAGCATTCGTCTTTTGCGCGAAGATGCCATGATAAATACAACAATATAAAACTATAATAAGATTATATACACTCGAGCGTGGCAACTACCTTTATTTATAAATCTGTGAGTTTGCCTCCATAAATAAAACAGTAATATAAACTAAGGTATAAACATGAATGTTCATGTGCGGCCACTAACTTTATAAACAATGACACAGCAAAAAAAACTGTCACAAATAAATCATGTGGAAACACAACTTCTAAAATAAACATTGATTTAGTCAACCAGGTGTTTATGATAGCCGTCACGAACAGCTACGACATCTATGAAAGAATAACGTTTTGTGTAAAGGACAATAGAGTCATCTATTAGCAAATATATAAACTAGTAAATGTCTAAAAATAGTTTCTTTAACATAACATAGATAGCAGCAGAGCATTAACATGGTTGAACGTTTATTTATGGCCTTACTAATTTAGACAAACATGAAAACGTATATTTACGTGCATACTCCTAGGAAGCCAAAACAAAATGAACGTAAATATACGCTCATACTCACCAAAGGGTCAAGTCTTATAAATAATACAGTTTTTGTTTGTAGACGCAACATTTTCCAACCACTTGCACAAAGTAAATAATTCATTAAAAAATTGTATCCTAATCACACTACCGTGCCAACATTAAATTATATAAACTTTCTTTAGCATGAAAGCCAAAATAAAGAAAAGTTGGAGAATATACATACCACTTTAAATATGTACACTTTGTTTACCCTATAAGGCAGTAAGCTGACCTTGTGCGTTTCCAAGATAAGATCATAGTGTAATCTATTAAGGAAAGACTGCTACCTTTCAGGTTAAACAAAGTGTACATTTTTTTATCCATTTATGCAGTTTTGCTCTTTTAAATTATGTTAAGCAATATAAATAATATTTAAAATGCTATTAACTATGATTAATACAAGGATAATTTTATATTGCTTGTTTTATCGATCTTTATAATATGCGGTAGTTTTTCATAATAGCTTAGTCAGAATTATGGGTGCCACTGATTTAAGGATGATCCTAAATATTTGTGTGTGATGGATATGTGGATTTTCATTTACTAAATTACTACTCAATGGCCTGATGGTGGTTGGTTGTTCTTGTCCTAAAGTTAATAAGTACACATTGATAGTAACCAGCACATTTGCATTAAAGCATGCAATCAAACAATATGTAGAAGTTGTCTGCCATACAGACATTTTAAAGCATTTTCCATTTGCATCGACTCTTATATTAAATATTTTGTTGATGTCCTTAAAAATAAAATAAGAAAATGATTGGTTAGTTTCAAAATCAAAAGATAGCTAAAAAAGATTTTCCTTTAAAGTGTTCATATTTAATTTATTGTTGGGCTGGGTGGCACAAGATAATTGATAGTTGGGGTGTCATCACAATGCAAATTGGTATTTGATATTATATTTGGAAAGAAACCAACACATGAAAAACCACATGAAACCAACTTGTGTATTCCTTTACCAGGGAATAACCAAAAACATAAACGCTAAAATAAAACTTTTTAATATTGTGTTTATATTGTCATGTTTATCGAACATTAATACTATGGCACAAATTTTATAAACTATTCTGGAAGGTGAATCTCCCATAGGGGTATACTAACAAAACTACAACTAACAATTAAACTTATATTAGTTTGAGCTTTAATCCCATTTTTCAAGTGTATGATCTGGTAAAGATATTTTGTCACGAGTATTGGTCGTGGGAGATGTCTTGGTTGCTATGTATACCAACAGCAGTCACCAATTTTGGTATGCTTATAGTAATTCTCTTACTAGAAATATTACTTTGAAACAAAGGGGGCATATTGACTAACAATGTTGTTGCACATTACAGCTAGATTGATCTGGGAGGAAAGGGAAAAGCAGTTCGATATTTAAGTTCACAATGGGAGTAATTTTATTAGAACCAACCCAAACATTAAGTCCATTAACTGCAGTATCAATTTTGAGTTTTAAACCTTTGGACATTACCATAGTTTTATGCCATTTAATACCCTAAAGAAAATGGTTTTATGCAATCACCCATTTAGAGTAGTTAGCACATCAAAGTGGCAACTCAAAGTTATTCAGAAAAACAAACTGTCTTGGTACCCATTCAAGAGTGATTTAAATCAATTTAATAAAATTTTGGCAATGCATTGGTTTTTTATGGGTTTGTACTAGAAAGAAAAGCTTTGGGTCGCCACTTACTTTGGGAAATTAGTGTTCTAAAATAGCGACTACAGAAGTTAATGATTTAGCAATATTATTTTGACTTTTATTAAACTGTTATACAAATTAAAGGTTAAAATTCTACCATATTTTTATATTACAATAGTCTATCTTAAAATTATTAATAAAAGAAAACAATTGCAGGTAGTAAATTACTTAAAGTAATTACATATTTAGAAGGTCAGCACATTATAAGCGCACTCAATTCTGACATGATTGGCCAAGGCTTGCTTTCAAATGGTTACAGTGTAGTTTTAATCTTATGATTTTACATCTTCTCATCAGTTTAATATTTGTACATTCAGCCTATGTATCAATGTAACCCCTTCATTTTTAAATTAATTATTTGAATATCTTAATCATTTAGGTAACCAACAATTTACACACAGGGCCCTTTTGATTTCAAAAAAGTATTTTTGCGCATTATATCATTCTCTTTCTAATTCTCAAAAACTGTACATTTAAACACTTAAACTTATTTTAATGAATGCTACACCCATTTTCACGAATAATTTACAATAATTATAATTAAACTTTAAAAGGCATCACAATTGTCTGTTTTCTTCTTTAAACAACATTCATTGATATGACCTAAAAATAATTCTCATTTTAAAATATTTGTTTTGTTTGGATAACTATTTTTTATGTTGTAAAATATTTTTATTTGTTTTAACTTTGCTGTCTTTTAATGAACAATGCAGAAAACTAATCTTGTGACACTCGGTCACATACTATGTATACACTAGGCCCACAGCCTCCAGGTTAAAATAGTTGCACTCCTTGGGAGAGTTTGAGGCCCTCAACATGGAGATTGCTACGTTTCATCAATGGGCATTAAAACTTAATCTCATTAAACATGGTTTTACTAGAGAGAAGAGACAAATATTTTTCGGTTGGCTTCCACAAAGCTAAGTTCAGGTAGCGACCAAACCCTCTCTTCACTTAATCATACCTCACAAAGAACTTACTCAAATCTACTCATTGTGATTACAATTGTTCCTTTATTGCAAACATATTAAACGTGAGTTGTTTAACAACTGCATATTTGGGATTGCTTTTATTGATTTACTAAGTATTGACACTAATGAACCCCACTGTTGTTGGTCACTTTTATTAAATCATTA
This sequence comes from Timema poppense, assembly GCA_902141375.1. Lineage (NCBI taxonomy): Eukaryota > Metazoa > Arthropoda > Insecta > Phasmatodea > Timematidae > Timema > Timema poppense. The sequence continues at coordinate 52,565 of CABFOV010000655.1, forward strand.
TATACCTCCTAAAGCAATTTTGGTGTTTTCAACAGGATCAAAATACTTTTAAGTCTTTACATGCCAATACATAGTGATCAAAACTGGAGCTTTGCTCTTCTGGTATTCATTATAACAAATTATTTGATGTTGCTTGTTTAGTCTATTAAGAAACAGGATGATAAGCTAAAAGTAAATTGCTTCAAGAAACTATAATACAACTGATAAACTCTTACAGCAAATAAATTAACGTATATAAATAGGTTGACAACACAGAAACCTAAGGAAAGTAGAGCTAACACTTGATATGTTGAATATAATAACCGAATAAAATAAGATTTATTTCAAGGTTAACTAGAGAAATTAAAATCTAATCTTATTTTTCCCTTTTCATAAAACATGTTTATCGCTGGCTATTTAAAAATATTCTATCATCTGAACTATTAATTAAATGTATATATTATATGTTTGATACCTGTATCAGTAGCCACATGCTCTTTATCATTAGACTCATATTACATTTGGCTACTATTTATTGGGAGACTAGAATTTTAATCTAGGCCAGGTGCAGTTGTAATTCATCACTTTAGTTTTCTTATCCTTTGTCCATGATATAAATACAGTTGCATTAAAAAAACACTCTTAGTTCCCATGGGTTAGACATATTAATTTAAAGAAACATATTTTCTATTATGGGTTAACATTTTTGTATATTACATTTTGAAAAAGCATTGATTATTGTTTTTTCTTGAAAGGAAAGATTTGTAATACAAATTATGATGGTTGTAATTTTCTTAAATAATCTTATGTTTAATCTCAATTAGTCAAATATGTTTTAGACTATATTTGTCATATAGTCAATTTTTTTGTCAGTATAGGTTATTTTCTCTCTTTTTTTTTCTTGTTTTAAGTGTTATCAGTTATGCAATTTTATTTAGCATAATATATCATTTAAAAAAAACTGGTCCAGATGCTCAGGTGTTTTGTCATGATAATATGTACTTGATTTGTGCGACTTAGTCTACAAACAACAAAATTAAAATAATTTACTTAACCAACCAAACTTTTATCACTAAATTGAGATCTTATACCTATGAACCTCTACATATATATATATGAAATATATTTTAAATAAATAGTCCATAGAAAATTTCTATGTGATATTAAAAAAACAGATCCGAGAATAAAACTTTTAAATATGCTTTATAGTTGCAAATTCAAAGTAAGAAAGTGACAAATAGACTTTGTAAAGTGTGTGATAGTTTTGTCATATAGTGTCAAACCATTGAACTAACCGAAGCCATTACTACTATTAATAAATTTTAAATCCAATATCTTTAATAGGGGTGTGGGAAGGCCACTTTTTAAATGTGAAGCGAAGTCGAAGTGAATCTTAAAGCTTATGAAGAAAAGTCGAAGTCGAAGCTACCTAGGATTTTTGTTGTTGTCACTTTATGCTACTTTTAATTTTCAAACGAACAATTTTTCTAAATCTTGTTAGTAAAAAGGACCAGGAAAATTTCCTTATTTGTGATCTAAGGACTATATTAATAATTAATGTAAACAGGCTTACTGATAAGCTTAGTGAATTATTAATAAATTTTAATGTTTACTTACCTCATAGAGTTTATAATATTATTTTGCAAACTTTACACATGCATGTCTATTCAGCCGCATTTATCTGATAATAATATTTATAAATTAAATTCTGTTTTCATTTCCCACTTTCCGTATCAGCTATTTTGAATAGTTAAGAAAACATGATGAACCTATGAACAACTTCTGTGTCAAAATGCACTTGTAAACTGGTCACAAAGAGATGGAATATTAAGGACCAAACATTAGACGCGAGCTGCGATGATAGCACAACTAAAGCGCTTTCTGTGCTCCATACCAGTGACAATGGTGTTTTATTTATAGGTATTTTTATTTTTTACAAAATTATATTAATAAATTTTAATGTTTACTTACCTCATAGAGTTTATAATATTATTTTGCAAACTTTACACATGCATGTCTATTCAGCCGCATTTATCTGATAATAATATTTATAAATTAAATTCTGTTTTCATTTCCCACTTTCCGTATCAGCTATTTTGAATAGTTAAGAAAACATGATGAACCTATGAACAACTTCTGTGTCAAAATGCACTTGTAAACTGGTCACAAAGAGATGGAATATTAAGGACCAAACATTAGACGCGAGCTGCGATGATAGCACAACTAAAGCGCTTTCTGTGCTCCATACCAGTGACAATGGTGTTTTATTTATAGGTATTTTTATTTTTTACAAAATTATGTTGGCGATGTTGAATATAATATATTAACATTTACTAACCCGCTTTTGATCCATTTTTAGGTTGTGGTAGTTAAATTATTAGTCGGTTTTAAAATTATCAAATATTGAAAAATGTAATATTTAGTAAGATAAAATTAAATCGTTTGATAATTTATTGAAGCTTTATCCTACCTTCGAAATTTTTTAACTATGCAAAGGCTATTGTAGTAGATGTCAAAGTTGAAGCCAAAGGAGATTTGACCTTAGACTTTGACTTTTCGAAGCTTCGCACACCATTAAAACTTAAACTTTTTTTTTGTAAAAATGGTATAGATTTTTTATTTTAAACACTTTAGTTTTTATTTTAAATAACACATTTACTACTCTAATGGATTTGGGTTATTTTAATACAAATGGAAACTAAACAATAATTCCTGATAACATTTTCATTATACTACAATCTTAGAATTTTTTTTTGTTAATGGGCTTATAGCTATAGTCCAAAGTTTGACCTGTTTTTTCTGACTCTAGATAGAACATTATCATTATTCTTGTGTTAAGAGATTTATTTGTATAACCACACTTGAACAAGGACTAAAACTTTGAAACAATCTTAATGGCAGACATAATGGAACCCATCTGTCCAGGCTGTAATTTTTCAACAACAATTTATAACTATCATAACATCTATATTCCTATATTAATCTAGCTATACTAATTACATTTAGGCTCTAGAGCTTTTTTTAAGGAAAAACAATTTTTTTTCCTAGTAATTATAAAATAAACTCACTAAATTAAAATTAAACTTAAGCTGTGTGTCAGACAGCTTCTTATAGCAATTATTTATTTATCAAAACTCAACACTATGAATATTGCTGATTATTAAAATTTTAATTGTATCTCCAGATTACAAAAACCCTTTGTTTATGTAAATAGCCTAATTAATTAATAATTAATACTAAAACTTGGCATGGAGGAGAAGCTTAGTAGCTATGTCAATTTTTACATAAAAACATAAAATCACAAGTACAAGGTTCAATCCATGCCTATGGGTAATTTTACTTTTACCTACATTATTGCTTTGCTGTCATAACACCATTGAAATTGTATAATGAAGTTATCATTCCACCTAAGAAAAGTAATGGTTTATTTTATTTTATTTGTATTGTTCTAGTGTACTGTTGTGAAGCATTCCTTTTTTATTCATAAAGAGTTGATTTTCTTAAGTTAACATATTGTTTGACATAATAAATGTTTTAAATGATGAATTTTACACCTTCTCTTGTCCATTTTAATTCCACTATGAGCATTGAAAATAACAAGCATTTCACACACCCTCTTGATGAGTTTTGATAGAATAAAACCTTTTGATAAGGTATTGAGTTGTAATGATCGGTTTTCTTCCAGAGGTAGCCTTTCCCTATTTCTCTTGTGGTAGCAATATAAAGTGTGAACTATGTTCTTCTTTTAATTGTAATTGTACATAATATAATTTAATGATAAACATTATTTAAATTGGTTGTATTTGATATGCGTGTGTGTTTATATATTTTTTTTAACAGCAAAAACAATTTCTATATGGACACGTACACACATACATCTGCTCAAGCTCTAAATTAATCATTTCTGACTAGTTTTAAGCATTAAAATTAAATTAAAAAAGTATTTTAAATGCTCACATAATTCTACTTAGTCATAAATAGATATTCATAAAAACATAATTTGCATTGATTAATTTTTTTACTCATATTAAATTATTTAGAATGAAATACTTAAAATATACTCTTAGAAGGTTAAAGAAGGTGCCTAGTAATTCCAAAAAGCTTCTTCCACCACATCAAAATTTTAAGTTAACTTAATGAACCCTCCTTATTTTTGAACACAGGTGCCTCTATTCTCTTACTCTCTTAACCTGTAAATTTTACCATGGAACTATAAGACATCACAATGAACAACATATGACATTTTTCAAGTCATTTTATGACAAAATGGTATGTCGCGAAATATTTATCATTAATTTAAATATTGATCGAATTTGTTGTTTATATATTGATTGAATTTTTTTTTTATCTCGATTCTAGGATTAGTGATGATTGCAGTGATAGTATTTTCTCGCCACCTCAACATTAATCCAGACAATGTAGCAACGCCAATTGCTGCCAGTTTGGGAGACTTGACTACTTTGGCTCTCCTATCTTGGATTGCATCTCTTCTATTTGATGCTATTGGTTGGTTATATTGATTTTTATAGGTCTCTGAAAGTATATTCGATCACACTAATAAAACTAAAAGTTAAAAAAAATTTAAAAAAAAATTGACACTTGTAATTAACACAAAGACAAACGACTTTGAAAACTTCTCCTCTCACAGAAATTGACTACAAACCTAAATACAAGTAGATGGTAAATACAATATTTGGGTATGAATGGATGAAGATTTTATTTAACTGCCTCAATATGAATACTTAAAATTAGGGCTCTGCGAGTACTCAGATTTTGAGCTTTAAGCTCGAGATCGAAAGTTTTGTAGACTCATCATTTTTGAGCTTTCAGTTAATGTTCTTAATAATACATTTTTAAAAAAGCAATAGTAAGCAAAGCCTATTTAATTGAGATAGTATCGACGTTTCGACTTATAAATCATTCAATAACAAATTGTTAAAATATCAATTTTGCCATTAATAACATAATGGAGCTTTAAAACTACTTTTGACCTGTAAATTTATTCAATATTGTTGTCCATTTTGAATTATACTTGATTGAAGTTGTTTACATTTATTGCCATGGAAAAGCAATGAAAATAAAAATAGCTAAATAGATTACTAAATAATTGAATGATTCTTTTTACTATTTATAACTGGTCCCTTTCTAAAACAATAATTTATGTTTAATTAAAAATGTAATATCAAGAATATATTATATTGAATGCTTTCAAACTTAAGATATTTAAAACTTTTATTAATTAATATCTTTAATTACAAAACTAGCACTAGTGTAGTTACTATTTAGTTATAAAATTATGTTGTTTAACTTGTCCAAATGTTGATCTTATTTATTGTTATTCATATTGTTTGCTGGAAATATTATTTTTAATTATAAAGTATGAGCATCAACTTTTATAAGCATTAAAAATTTAACTAAAATAAATTTCTCAATAAGATAAATATCTAGCGAGAGCCCATAGCATGCACATAGAGAAATGGAACTGGAACAGAAGATGTGATCAAGCACAATTACACTAAGGAATAATAAACAAAATACAAAACACTACACATTTCTAGCTGTGTATGATTATCACGTTTTCTTATTGGGTAAATTAAGTTTGTGGAAACATTAGCTTATTAAACCGTCAATTTTATTAACTTTTTTTTTAACAAGACAGAGTAGAAACACTCTACAATAATGCAAAGTAATGCAAGTGATAAGGAAGGAAGCCAACCTGAAAGGATAGTTAGGTTAGGCCTAGATCTAAACAAACAAATTTCTATATTTCTTCTTACACTTTTACACAACCCAATTCTTCAAACTTCCACAATTGCACATGGTTTTGAATTTTTGGAAATATTTATTTTTCATATGAAGAGACATTAATGAAAAAGTAATATTTCTGAAAATTTAAATAAATGTACAACTGTGGAAGTTTTGAAGAAATGGGATGTGTAAAAGTTTAAGAAGACATAAATAGAGAAGTGTGTTTGTTTATATCTAGGCCTAACCTAACAATCCTTTCAGGTTGGCTTCCTTCATTATCACTTAATTTACATCACTGTACAGTGATTATACACTGTCTTATTATACATTTTCAAGCCATCATGCGATTATTCATTTTATTACTTTTTATAATTATAAGTGTAATTTTAATGTATTTAAGGACATGAGTGTTGAAACCATTTTAATTATTTATTCTATTAGGCCATATATTTTTATTTGAGTGCTGTTCTCATTTTAATATTGTGTTTTTTTTAAGTGTTATTTATAAAAATTAGAGTCATACATATTTTAAGAACATGTGTTCTAGTATGTTTTTTAAATCTCAAATTTTAAAGATGTCATATTTACATTTAAAATAAACAAATATATACTCTTACTATATTAAAACTATGAATATACTCGAATTTGACTCCAACTCGTGAACTTTTAGAAATACTTGACTTGAGTTTGACTCGAATGAAATAACCCAGACCCCTACTCAAAATGAAAATTTTGATGGTATAAACAAACAGAGCATTTGATATATTTTGTTCTTTGCTCAGATTAGAACAATACCCTTATGAAAATTTATACAAAAAACTATTAAAAAAAACTATTGAAATATTTCAATGGGTAAATTTGGACAAATACTATTAGTCAAAACTTTAGAAATTTACTATTGAAAAATACTTTAGAATTATACTAATGGGAAAAACTATAGACATTTACTTTTGAGAAAAACTTTAAAAATTTACTATTGAGAAATACTTTAGAAATTTACTATTGAGAAATACTTTAAAAATTTACTATTGAGAAAAATTTTAGGAATTTACTATTGAGAAAACTTTAGGAATTTACTATTGAGAAAAACTTTAGAAAATTAATGTTTGCAAAAAACTATTAAAAATTACTTCTGAGAACTTTAAAAATTTATTATGGAAAAATCTGTAGAAAAAAACACCCCAAAACCAAAAAAGTAGAAATAAAGTTGCATTTAAGATCAATTTAAATAACTATTCGAACTTATTAAATGATATAAAAATATATATATAATAAATATATTATAAAGTTCCTTATTAAATTATTGTACTGTTATGTAGATGTTAATCTTATTTAATCCCCAAAATGATGTACTCTCAAAAAACCATCTGCTTAAATAAGATTAGCGATCGAGATTCATGTGAAAATAATAATAATCTTCCGCCAGTCCATGTATGGTGAGTAATTGGGTTATCTTTTCATAAACAGACGAATAAAGAATCAAATCTTTCGCCAACTCTTTTCAATATTGTGTTTTATTTTTAATGTCTATATAAAATATCTTTGCTGCTGAATGTCTGATAGTATGCACTAAAGACATTATAAGAATAGTAGCTATTCAACAACACAGCTACCTGCACTCATCTAACAGCCTAATATGCACTAAGTCATTTAAATATTTGCCAGTCCATTTTTTAGGCGTAGTAAGTGCAAGTTTCAACAGTGAGGGATACTTTCCAATCATAAGTGAAAAGTTAAATAAGTCGGTTATTGTTGATATAAAGTTTCTTGAAATTGTTTGTATTAACAATATTGAAATTTTGTCCATACCCACACTGGGTAATCTGACCCTGCCTCAGCAATGCTTATTATGTTCTGCTAGTCTTATGTTGTATTTACAATTGATACAGTCAAAACAAGACATTTCATGAAATAAACATTTCAAATCTATAGTTCCATTGTCATTTACCTGCTTTGGTGTCCGCATGGTCTAACACGATCCTCTCGCAGTAGACTAGACTGCTGATGATGGGGAGATCGAGGTTTGAATCTCGATTGGGTGTACTGGGGTGGTTTTACCAAAATGGTTTTCCACTTTCCCTCCAAGCAAATACGGGTACACCTCCTATAAGTATAACCTTCCTAATTCCAAAAATCATTAGTGTAATTAGGACATAAGAAAATAACCTGAATGGGTGATAGGATGTGCTAAAACAATTTTTAAAAATACCTCAAAGACGTAAGAGAATAAAATATCAAGTTTCCCCCCTAGTGAACTGTAATGATTTGGAATCAATGAATCACTATTTATAGATTATAATGATACACTTGTTAAAATAATGTAATACACTTTTTAATAACCTAAGGCCTCAAAGTGAGTAGGTTAAAAATAACTCCACTTATTTGCATTTTCATCTTTAGGGACTACACCTAGTGATCCTCATGTTTAAGAAGTCAACTTGTTTCAGGGAAACTAAACATTTTAATCATAGTATCTGTTCTTTCTTTGTCTGTTCCTTTGGTCATGCCAATACAAAATATTACATTTTTTATCATTAATTTTCTAGACAAACAACCATGGCTGGCCCCAACATTAATCCTGCTTTGCCTAGTGGTTGCTCCTCTCTGGGCTTGTGTGGCATTTAGAAACAAGCACACCAAAGAAGTTTTGAAAACAGGATGGACACCAGTCATATCAGCGATGCTTATTAGCAGGTAGATAGTAATTATTTTTAATTCTAATAACTTCCTTGAACAGGTTTATTTTGAGATGATCCACACATGTAATATTAGGATTGAATTGGTTATCAATTTATATCATCATATTTGGCCAGTTTACTTTGACTGGTAGAGCTAACAAGCATTAACTAAAAGGGATGGAAGTTTGTCTATTAACATCTGCAATGTATTTTACAGGTGAAAAATTGATATTATTGTTAAACCCAAATGTTATTTGCTGGATAAAGTATAAAGCTAGCTTCATTTAAAACAAATAATACACTCAAAAATTTGCAGAACACTAGCATAATAATCCGATACGTGCTAAGCTACTTAACCCAGGAGCCAGGAAGGCCCCACGCGCTGTAAAAAAGCAGTATACCTGGACCGGATTAACTAAGGACATACGGAAATATGTCAGAGACTGCCACCAAAACGGCTGTCTGAACCACTGCCATCCTTTTCAGAGCACACCGACCCACCTAGCCCTAGAAGGATATAGCAGTAGACTTGATGGGACCATACCTATGATCTCCAGGAAGAAAGAGGTTCCTTCTTGTAGTAACGGACCTTTTCTCGAGATGGGTTGAAGTTTTTCCTCTCCACAACTCCCAAACCCCACTGACCGTGCGAACCATGCAGGAGATACTCCCCAGATAGGGATACCCAGTGTCCAACAGCCCTCAGTTTTGGTCGGCCACCTAGATCAAGGGATGTCAGAGAGCAACCCACTACACCACAGCCTATTACCAGCCCTGAGCTAGCCCTACCAAATGATGAAATCAAGACATCAAGGTAGGACTTAGAATGCACCTACAGGGTCAGGACCACAAGCATTGGGATAAGGCCCTACCACAAATTTTATTCAGCCTCTGAACTATTGTTGGGACGAAACTTGCCTAGACCAGGGGATTGGACCACCCCGGGGTGATGCTACAAGGACCTCGAGGCTCCGACCAAAGCAGAGCCACCACGAGGACTCCAGCTTAGAAAATCCCGAGAACAAGCAAGGATCCACCAACAGGAGTACCAAGAAAACTACCTTAAATGAAGAAAACCAAATCCACGAGAGACCCTGACACCTGGGACCAGGGTACTGCTCCGAACGCATCCTCTGTCGGATGTCGCAAAGGGGATCCACGCTGGGTTCTGTACCAGTCCAGTGGGCCTGCGGTTCACACCTATATTGGATCCGGGAAGAGACGGAAAACCCCCCTGAAGAAATCAAAGCACTCAGGGACCAATTACAAGTACGCCCCAGCCCCACCTAGATAGGACGCTGCCCACAACCACACAGTTGGAGACAATCGATTACAGCAGGGAAGATTGTTACGCTCCCCCCACCCTCTTCTCAAAATCCGCAACTCCCAAGACAATCCCTCACCCAACTGTGCGCCTACCGAGCCACCAAGGCAGATAGCCAACACTAGGAAGTGCTAGCTGACAAACAGCGCTGACATGACTATTGGGCCAACAGCACAACCCCTTGTCAACAGCAGGAGCGAGCCACCGGGGACGAGTCCATTAAACCATTACGAGATCGTGCTGATCAGAGAAAACACAGAAGAGGATCAAGAAGCCCAATTCATACACTTTTGTCATGTCCAGAAGGAAAAACATGAAGGGGAACATAGGGAATTAACTTCCTTTTATATTCAGTTATGTTAACATGCAACCTCGTAATTATAGTTGTCATAGTTTTTAAGTGAATTGTATATATAGTTGTGTAAGTAGGTGATAAAATCACCATACCTTTCGGTTGGGGAAAATTAGGATGTGTAGTTAGGGTATAGAAAAGCATTGAAATTAAAACTTAGCTCTTATTTAATATTTAATCGCTTGGGTCGTGCCTTTCCTGGCAAGTCCTAATAAACCTGCCCATTCCCACGGAACGCGCTTTTTTGGCGAGTCCCTAAGACCCCAAACTCCCCTCATCCTGCCCAATCCCTTTCCCCTCACCCCACACTCATGGCATGTCCAAATCTAAGAAGAGAGGAACATGAGCCGGCAAACACGGGAAGGCCAACATTCAACCCTTCCTCTGTTCCGTGCAATCATATACCTCAGGAGAGAATTACCTTTTCCTTCCTCCTACCAGCAGTTCATATTGCCCCAGACCTAAATATTATCGCCCCCACCTTAAGGAAGAACTCCCCCACCTAGCCCTATCTGATCCCTGGAAACCCTGTTCTCACCACCCCCAGCCCAATACCCAGCAGCCCCTCAAGTCCTCCCTCCAATCCACCAACCAAGATCCTATGTCCCAAGTCTCATCCTTGGACTGGAACATTTCAACTGGGATTTTGCTGCCATATTGAGACAAGACTCAATGGACATGTAACCGGACGTAACCAACCCATATGGTCACCACCCGCGGATGCCACAACCCCAACAATAAAACTGAAATATAGTAAGATGTAAAATCTAAATCCTTTATAAAATAAACTTACTTAAATAACCTTTTAAATCATCAGTTTCTTTTCTACTTGTACCAGACAACAAAATATCGTCCACAAATTATAATAATATGGTTTACTTTCATTGTCATATTTAATAGTATACAAACAAAATTATTTTTGAGAGCTAACAAACCTTTGTTTTGTTATCTATCACATTGTCAAACTTTAAATTATAGTATTTGTGTGACTTCTTTAGGCCATGTATTGACTTGTTGAGTTTATACACAGTTTTATCGTCTTGGTAATCCCATATACACTTCTTTTATATCACCATACAGAAACACACTTGGTGGACTGGTAAACCTAACTTATTTGCAACAGCAAATACAATATGAAATGTAGTAATATTCCACAAGACGTGTATTAATCACATCTTGTGAATGTGGGGAATGCCAGGCCTCCACCGTGGTTCGGATTCCACGTTAAACTGTAGGTCCTCCATTTCATCTCACAGTCACCCTACCATTACACATTAGCGTAAGTGCGTATAACCCGAACGGGTAGTAAGACGTGGTGCTAATAATAATAATAATAATAATAATAATAATAATAATACAATCCATGCTTTAGATTGAGATCATTTTCCTTCATTCTCATGTTTAATTCTGTAAAACCACCTTCACGTTTTGTTTTTCATGTAGCATACTTAATTCTTTGTCCATAGCATCTTTCCACTTATCAAAGTAAACACTATTGCCTATTCATATGATTTTGATTATTGCAGCATGCTTAGAAAACTCATTTCGAAGTCTTTGTGCCATACAGGTTTGTTTGTAAATCCCTTCTCTTGCATGTTTAACAGCAGAGTTCTCTTGTTATTATTCTGGCTGGCAGCTTCTTTCCTCTTTGGGACGCAATCTTTGAAGTCACTGCTGTCTGATTCACATTACAAATTCACAATCATCTTCTGATTCTTTTTGAGCTCAGGCACGTTTATATTTCTGTACTGTTTTATTTGCGGTCTCATAAAACTCATCCTTTGACATTGTTCAGTAACTTTTACAAATGCTACAACTATTTTTACTTCCACCGTGTTTTTGTTGAGAAAGTAGATCCTGTAGCCTTTTTTATTCTCTCCGTAGCCAACTAACAGTCCATTCACTCTCTTTGGATCTCATTTCTGCTGTTTTTGTGTTGGGGCGTGTACATGCACTTGTGGATCTAATATCTTTAGCTTGCTTGTGTCACACATTTCATGAAATCATAATTATAATGGAGTTTTGTCAGGCACATTGCTTCTCCCTGTTCTGTTTATCACAAATTTGGCTATGTTAATCGCTTCAGCCCATGGATTTTTATATAAGTTTCTAGCCATTAGCATGGACCTTTACGCTACAAAAATGGTATAACTATCCCTCTCCACCATTCCATTTTTCTCAAGAGTACATCACACCTGGTGTCTAATACCGTTCTCATCAAATATCCCTCACAGTTCTCTGTTTTCCATGTCTTGCTTGGCTAGGCTTAGAATTTATTTCACATTGTTTACCACTTCACTTTTATTTTGGAGGAAATACAAATGCCAGTAGCTAGAATAATCAGCCTTTATAAGTAATAAATACTTTGAACTGCCGAGCGATGCAACTTCTATTGGTCCTCACATCCATGTGTATCAGTTTGCAGGTCCTAGTTGTTAACGTTTCACTCCGTTTGGATGATGATGTATGCATTTTTCTTTTCAGAAAATTACCACAACTTTTTCCATCTGCTTCCTATGTTATATTATTTTTGTTAAATATCTTCTTCACTTATTTCACATTTTGATGATCTAGACATTTATTCAACTCGGCTATAACAGCATGTTCATTTGAACTAAAACTCATAATGTATAGATTGTTATGTATATGGCTGATGGCAGACATTTTGCTGTCTTTAATTATTTTAAACATCTGAGTGTTGAAGATCATTTGATAGCCTCTGTCCTCCTCATTAAAAATAATTTCACTATCATTTTAAATATTTACAACCCCAATCAATTTGGTTTTAATCCATTCCTCATATATGCTTTTATTTCAACAGGTCCATAACCCACTAAGTCCAGTTTTCTTCCATCACATCTCATGATCATTTTAAGATTGGGTAGGTCCATGTTTGTTGCAAATACTTCCTTTATTTTTCCCTAATGTCTACTAATCATATACTGTAATTTATTTAACTGAACTTTGCACTCATTAGTGTGATGACTGACCTTCTTACAAAAATGACAGGTTCCCTTTGATGATCAACATATGGTGTGTTTATATTTATTTACAGTTACAGTTATTGTTAGAGAAGTTTGTGGAATTAAATAATGATACTAGTTTAATGGTATAAAAGTTTCTGTATATTTAAATATTCTGTATATAATATATAAGTAGATTTGGACAAAATTGATCAACAACAGATAAGATTTTTACTTTTTGGCAAATATTAGAATAAAAAAGGAAAATACAACATGATGGTTCATCTCCTATACATATATTTTAAAAAGGCCTACGATTCAGTTAAACAAATAAATTATATAAAATTTTAGTTAAATTTGGGATACCCAAAAAAATGGTCAAACTAATTGAGGTATCTTGGACTGTTACTTATGGCAGGATACGGGTTGGTTGTCACTTATTGGATACTTTCAAAATAAATACTGGATTGAGACAAGAAGATGCACTTTCCTTTCCCATTACTTTTTAATCTAGCCTTAGAGTATTCTATTAGGGTAATGCAAGAGAGTAAGGAAGGGTTGATATTAAACAGTACAAGGCAGCTATTAGGACATGCAGAAGATTCAGTTTTTTTGGGCAATAGTAATGTTGCAAGAAATGAATAAATTTTTACTAAAAGCTAGTAAGAAAATAGGTTTTGAAGTGAACACTGAAAAGACTAAGTATATGATCACATGATCATGCAGAGAACACATATTGGGGACGATAATTTAGAGATTAGTGCGAACAACATATTTCACAGGGTTAATGAGTTTAAATATTTAGGAACAAATTTAAATAGTACTAATGATACTAGACTGTAAATTAGGATAAGAATACAGTTTGAAAATATATGCTACCACGCTATCATTAAGTTGTTGACATCTCATCTGCTTTCCAGGAATGTAAAACAGTAATTTTACCGGTTATTCTCTATGGTTGTGAACTGTATCTTCCCTTACATGACTAAAACAAATTTAGGGTGTTTGAAAACAAGGTGCTCAGTAAGATATTTGGTCCAAAAATGTATGAGGCTATTAGAGAAAGTAGTAGTTAATATACGAGGGGTGTTCAAAAAGAAACCGAACTTTTGAAATCGCCCGCAAACCGGCAGAGGGAGCACGCTGCGGCTACTGAGTGCACGCAGCGGCAGGTTTAGACAACAAACTGCCATTTGCCGCGTTTCGCCCTGACTGTTAGTTGGCGAGTTACAGCCGCTGAAGTGAGCACATGCACAAGCTGTTCGTCGGATTAGTGCCAAAGGGACAATGAAAGAGCTTGAAGAACAACGTGTGGGTGTGAAATTTTGCTACAAACTTGGCAAAACTTTTACAGAGACATTTAAATCACTTAGCCAAGCATACGGGGAGGACTGTGTGAGTCGAACGCAGTGCTATGAGTGGTTTAAGCCTTTTGAACATGGCAGAATGTCGGTCAGTGACGATCCAAAGCCTGGACGATCTTTCACATCAACAGATGACGACCATGTCGAGAAAGTTTGTGTTGTGATTCGTGGAAATCGTCGTTTAACTGTTCTAGAAATTGCTGACGAAGTGGGCATCAGCGTAGACTCATGCCATCAAATTTTGAGTGACAAACTTGATATGCGTCGTGTCAGTGCAAAACTCGTGCCGCGTTTGTTGACTGACGATCAGAAACAGACTCGTGTTGAAATCACCCAGGAACTGCTTGCCAATGACAATGAAAAATTCCTTAAGTACATCATAACAGGCGATGAGACGTGGGCTTATGGCTATGATATTTAAACGAAGGTGCAGTCGTCGCAGTGTGTGGGCAAAGGGTCTCCTCGTCCAAAAAAGCACGCATGAGTCAGTCAAAGATCAAGGCGATGTTGGTTGTGTTTTTTGACTGCAACGGCATTGTCCATCAGGAATTTGTACCATGTAGTCAGATGGTAACAAGGAAGTCTACCAGGGAATTCTAGCGCGTTTGAGGGATGCTGTGCACAGGAAGATGCCTGAATTGTGGGAAAACCAGACTTGGATGTTGCATCATGACAATGCGCCAGCTCACGCGTCGCTCCTTGTCTGCAGCTATCTAGCAAAACATCACACTCCCATAGTGCCCCATCCACCGTATTCTCCGGACCTAGCCCCAGCAGACTTTTTCCTGTTTCCCAAACTTAAGACCACGTTGAAAGGACGTCGTTTCCAAACCATAGAGGAGATTCAGGACAATGCGACAAGAGACCTGCGCGCCATCCCACAAAGTGCGTTCCAGGAGGCTCTCCAAACATGGAAGGAATGTTGGGAACGGTGTATTGCCAGTAGAGGGGACTACTTTGAGGGTGACAGTGCTTAAAATGTTGTACAATGAGTAATAAAAATGTTATAGCAAAAGTTCGGTTTCTTTTTGAACACCCCTCGTAATGATGAGTTACATGCCCTTTACTCATCACATGACATTGTTAGGATAATCATGTCTTGTAGATTATAGTGAGCAGGATATGCAGCATGAATGGGATATTCTAGAACCTGGTTCAGGTTACTGACTGGCAAAACCAATGGGAAGAGATTATTGGTAAGACCTAGACGGGAGGATATCATTAGAATGAACCAGAAAGAGATAGGGTGTAATGAGGTGTACTGGATAGAACTAGCTAGTTATAGGTAACATACTTTTGTAAGTGTGCCAATAAACTTTCGAGTTCCTAATGCCATAGATTAAGTAAGTATATTTGATAGAAGATTTTTTGACTGCGTGCACATTGAATGATACAAACAGGAAGTGAAGCAACATACATTGTGGCCACTAGTGTTCATAAAATAAAGTAAAACATACATGAATATGGGACATATTAGCATCTAATAATCACAACTAATTCAATTATAACTAGTTGCCATAAACACAGATTGTACACTGTCGTAAGAATTGTTCACATTTATCTATGCAAGACTCTGTACTAGATGACGTGTTCATTAAAGAAATGTTTTTGACTTCTATGAGTTTTTAGGGTACGGTATCTGACTTCACTAAGCAAATTTTCCCTCTTTTTTTAATAAAAGCATTTGATTTCTTAGGCCTAATATTTCACCTTCAACTTTTCATTTCTTCCCTATTTTAATTGAAAACAATTTAACCATCAAGTAAATATACATAATTACAATTCCGTTTACTGGGTACTGTTAAACAATAAATAAAATCTGTTCATTTAACACCTAAACACAATAATAATTTAAGAATTTATAATGCTTATGTTTCCTATAGACGTAATGTACGATTATTAACAATAAAAATTCTGTTAATAATTAATTTGATCGCATTGCTGTGTTGTGTTGGTGCTTTATAAATTTGTTAATATGCTTTTTATGTGGCATATTTGTTATCAAACGAGCTACTGTAGCTATACAAACAGGTTGTTTACATTGGTAAACCTCCCATTGTCCAGGTGGACCCATCTACTCTTTAGGCTCTCTCTCTCATCATTTTTCGAATTACTAGAAACTTATTTAGCAGCAAATATTCAATAGCTCTCATCTTCTTTTTGTATTTGTTTAATCTTCCTATCAACACAGAAATATACTACTTTTCTTAAATGAACACCCATCAAAATTAATATGGTAAATTTGTTACTTCCAACTTATAAACCTCTCTAAACCATTAATACTAAAATTACTTTTTGAAAGTTTTTGTATCCAATAATTTTATGATTAAAGCATTCAATTTTCTCTTTGTATTGCTATTACATATTTGAAATATTTATAACAGTGCAGCACTCCTTCCCCAAAAGACTTTGTTAAAATTTCAAAATAAATAAAATCTCTTTTAATAATCCAAGCAATGTTAGTAAAGAGAATTTAAGGTAAATAGACACACCTTTTTTTTTATAATGTACACATTCAGGAGAAGGGGCACCTACAAAAAAAATTGATTTTATATCAATTAGCTATTCTATAAAAACTTGTTAAAAATGTTCATATATCAAAATATTCCTCCCTCATTCAGTGAACAAACTAATAATAATCCGAGAAAATATTTTAAAGATATTAATTTTAGCAAAAACAAATCATGATTTGATTGAAATTAATCCCAGAAAGCTTATCTATGATCTGTCTGCAAAGTTTATCTTTGGGGATTTCAGTAAGGCTATCTTCATTCTTAATTTCAAGTTCCTATTTTTTTCTATAACTATCTTAGGTTTTAGCTGACTGTGAAGGATATCCATTTATTTAGCTATGTAATATAAATATTTTAAGCTTGGGTTATCAGGCAGTTCCTTCGCTCTTCTTCCCTCTATTAACATCCTTCTTCCCCTTTTTGGTGAAATATCAAGCTTAGAATATAATATTCAAATTATCCGTTCACTTCCATAAATTACTTGACCAACTTAATTTTCTGAAACCATCAAACACACCCTACAAATGTTGCTAAACCAAAGTTGTTGATCCATTCAATAAAACTCAATTTTTCACCCATTCATGTTGTTTCCTAGCAAAATCTCACACGTACCCATTGAAAACCCATTCACTATGATTGCCATATAGTTTATTTACTTTTTCAGTATGGGTGGTCTTATCCTGGACTTTACTGTTGCCAACTTCAAAGGAATTGCAGTATTTCAACCAGTGATAAATGGTGTTGGTGGAAATTTGGTGGCAGTTCAAGCTAGCCGTATATCAACATCTCTACACAAGGACTCACGCCTTGGAAAACTTCCAGCTTATGCTAGCACTGTTTGCCTCA
The DNA here is from genome assembly GCA_902141375.1 of Timema poppense. Classification (NCBI taxonomy): domain Eukaryota; kingdom Metazoa; phylum Arthropoda; class Insecta; order Phasmatodea; family Timematidae; genus Timema; species Timema poppense. The sequence continues at coordinate 70,332 of CABFOV010000655.1, forward strand.
ACCCTGTGACTGTTTTCTACTCGAAATGTAATATAAAAATGTTCTTTAATATTTCTCTAACTTTTTAATCAAATAGTTTTAAATATATTAGTAATGATAAAGTTACTGAGGAGACTTCCCCTCATATTCTATGAAAACACGGTTCAATGGTTGACATACAGCTCAAATCAAAGAACCAAAAATCCGATGGGATTTTTATAACTATTTTAGTAGATGATTTCCAGAAAATGTGCCTATTTTTACCAACAGGTCTTTAACAAAGGTCATCTTTCAGAACAACCCCTTTGTTAGGCTTGAAGTCTAAATCAGATCTGCTAATGTTAGATTTACCAATTTTTTTAATTAGTTTTCCAATAACCTTCCTGGAAAATGCGGTTAATGTTCATTTAATTTACTATCCAATCACTTACATCTTTTCCCAATTTTTTTTGTTTGCTCTATGTTGAATACATCGCAAAAAAAAAAGACTATATTAAGGTCAATCTTGGAGACTATACATTAATGGGAAATTAGCAGTTATGTGATAGGAACATTTTTCTTTCTTATATGTTTTTTGATTATGTATTGTGTTAGTCAAGATCCAAAGTGCCAAACCAAATAATTATCAATTTGGATACTTTGTTCATTTTAGAAACAAGTGTTAAATCAACACACCTGAAACTTAACGCAAACACATGTGCCAGAAATTTACATTTATATTAGTAACATGGTGAACTTATGCATAAAAAATACAAAATAAAAATAAAATTTTTGTTCTTTTGGATCAAGTCAAGTGTCTATATCTCTATTTGGCCAGATATAAAGAAGCATTTTAAGAATTGAACATATGATAATAATACACTTTTCTTAAAATAGACATAGCCATTATACATCTTGTGATATGATGTAAATACTGATAAATTTAGAAACTATATTATCACTTTGTTTTTAAGAAATTTCTTATCCCTAAACCACTAGTGTTGCACTAAAGAAATTAGCTAACCACCTTTGATATATTAGTTATATTCATGGTGATTAGTAAGGAGAATTATAATAATAATAATAATTATTATTATTATTATTATTATTCAGGAACGCCCAATAAACAATAACAAAAGGATCTACTTAAAAATGAAAAGAAAATAAGTGATATGAAATATAAGGAAAAGGTTAAGACAGCAAAAATTTAATTAGCAAAAAACATGAGTTATAAGAAGTTAAATAAAATATAAGTAATAACAAGTCTGAATATATATATATGTTACATCATAAAGAAGAGAAGATGGATTGAACAACTTAATACTGGTAAGCCTATAAATAATGAAAACTTTATAAATATATAATCTGATTGAAGAGTGTGAAATAGAGTAGAAAAAGCACAATAAGGTTAAAATACAGAAAACATATTAAAATACAATACAATCGAAAATCACATATTCAAAGGTTACAGATTAATGATTAAAACATTACAATGAAATATATATTAGGTATAGTAATGAGTTAAAATTAACATTTATAAGGTAATATTGTTGATGAATTCAGAATTGTCAAAAGAAAAGTAAAACATTAACCAATGAAAGAGAACAGGTAAATTAAGGCAGAAAATTGTTTAATAGAGGTTAGAGATGTTAAATATACAAGTAAAACTTGGAAAAATATCCGAAATTATATAGAATAGGGAATAATTGATAATAAAATTTGTTGAATATAAAACGTTCTTTAGCTCAATTTTAGTTCTTCTCCATAAGCCCTGAACGCCAAAAGGCAGCTTGACTTGACTACATGTTTTGGCGTACAAACACCATCTTCAGGTCTGAGGAAAACCAATGTAAAATTAGGAAAAATACAGGACGAAAAATTAAGAAATCGAGAACATTAGATGATAACCAGAATAAAAAATAATTAATTAGTGAGGGAAAATAAAGTTAACCTAACAGCCAGGTTAAAGAAATGCAAAAAGAGAAAAAAATTACAGATTGCTATTAATATGTAGATAATAATACTAAACTATCATGTTTACCTCTAAATTAGGGTTAGATGTTATCCCTGTCACTCCAAAGGTGTAATAGTTTGAATAAGCAAACATTGCATAAAATTACAGCTTAGGAAAAGAATAATCCAGAAAATACGAGTACAACTTGAAAAAAAGAAAAGAAAGTAAATAAAGAAATAAAGGTAGCGCTAGGTTATAGTAGAAATGGGTCCGAAATGGATAGACAGAAAAAGGTAACGAAGAGAGAGGAAAAAGAAAACAGGTTCAAATCTTCACGACCTGGCCCGGTCATGTCTCGGCTACGATGGTAGGAGGGCAGCAGAGAAAACAGGATAGGAAAAGGTTAAGAGTGAATAAATGGTGGAAGATATTTGACTGTATTGATTAAAGTTTGGTTTTAAAACTTTGTTTGTTCGTTGAGGATAGTACTATGATAGAAACTTGCATTATAGATATGGAGCTTTTCGGCAAACCTCTTTTATCTCTAAATTTATAGCGCAGTTGAAGGGAAAGCTTGTGAGAGATGATTTAATTGGAGAGCACTATAAATACAAGGGCATACATCAGCTAGTACAAACCATCTTTGAACACTTAGATAAACATGACGCCTGAAAGAGCCGAAAAGAAAGCATCCTCGCGGGCCACTACTTTGATATAGTAGTGCTCCCACAAGATGCACACCGTAAATAGCTACACCAACAAGGGTGTAATAGTGACTGCAACTAGTCACTGACCTAACTAGGTCCAAGAAGAAAATGTTAGATGATCTGATTGTTGCCATAAAGAGAATCTAAACGAGATCATACCATTTAGGGTGTCATGAAAATATAACAATGTCTCAAGGACTTAGAAAAGGAAATCAAATTCATGGACTCAGTTTACACAATCACCTGGTCATACATATTTAGAGCATAGAGCCCTCATATTTAAACTATGCCTTGTGGGCATAGGGAAATAATCGTCAGACAATATAACTAAAGAAACTATGTCTGGTGGTCATAGAAAGTAAAGCAAAATTCTAATACACAAAACTATATATGAGGGGCATAGATAGCAACGTCAGATATTATGACATAATACTCAATGTCTAATCAACATTGAAAATAAAACAAAACATTCTAATACATGAAACTATGTCTGAGGGACATAGATAGCAACGTCAGACATTTTGGCATGATACTCAATATTCTCAGAAGAGGCTTCCTCTGCGATGCGGTGGTGAGACCTACGCCTGACACATCGTGGCCTCCAGTAGTCCTCGGTGCTGAAGTTGTATGGAGTAGTTCCTCCTCCGGTAAATAAATACAATGGAATACAAAAATGTGATCCACGAGGAATCTGTTATATAGCAACATAACTGCCTTGGACTACAACAGGAGATTTAAGGGGAAAGAGGGGAGGGGGGGGGGAAGAGTTGCGAAATAAATCTACTTCCTCACTAGCAGGAGTGACGAGCATAGAGAATCATCTTTCTTTTCTTTGATGTGTACCCTTCGATCAAGATGTGAAAATGCTCGCGATGCCGAAATGGTCCTCTGGGGTAATGTTCCTCGACACTTGGGCGTTTCCCAGCAACATTAATTCAGAGTAAGTCACCACCTGCCACATTTTATTGGAATAGATTAGTACTTGTTATCTTGTTTTAATTGTCTTTATGGAAATTTTATTGTAGATGTGATATTATATAAATGACATGCTACAAAACCAATCGCTAAAAGATACATCCACCCTGATGCACGCTCTACTTCCATCATACACCATCATAATTGCATTTATTAACCATGCATCCACACCATACTCTCACATACCATTCCTTTAGATACTCCTACTCACCCGATCACACGCTTTCTCCAGATCGACAAAAGCATAATACACTTTCTTCTTTACTGCCATAAATTTCTCAATCACTTGTTGCAATGCAAATATTCAGCCCCTACTTTTCATGAAACCACATTGCACACACCAAATCTTGTCTGCAGTTTTTTTCAAGCACATTCTCAATTAAGACTTTCCCGAAAACTTTCTCTGGAATATACAACAAATTATTTGCCGTATAATTCTTACATTCACTATTACTGCCTTTGCCTTTGTACAAAGGAACAATAACAGCATTCACCTAATCATTTGGAACATTTGAAATTACAACACACTCTTTGAACAGCTCACACAATTTGACAAAAAGTACCATGCCCTCACATTTAAGCATTTCATTTGTGATCTCATATACACTCCCAGGTTTTGCCATTCTTTCACTGTCATGGCCTTTAACACGCCAGCCTCGTTAATTCTTTCACTGGTCATAACATTTTCCCTATTTTCTGCTACTTTCTCCACATTTTTGCCATACAATTGCTCGCACTCTAATACTGTTTTCATCCCAGATAATTTTACCACGTTCATAATGAATGCCGTAGGCCTTTCCTTCCACTCCTTGTTTAGTTCTCTCTACCCACTTGCAGAACAGCTTCTTATTTCCTTCAAAAATTTTCTGCATTCTTTCTCCTTTTAATTTCATTTGCTCCATATTTTCCTTTACTGCATTTTTTACATCCATATTTTTCTATTTGTATATGTCCCACAACCTCTTGTTTCACTCTTCACAGTGATAATTTGTTTGTACACTTCTTTCTTTTCTCTCACAGCTTCTTTAATCTTTTCATTCCACCATGCATCTCTTTTCAAATTTCCCACTACTACAACTTCTCACACATCTTTCATGCACTCAACTATGGTCTCTTTTATACTCTTCCAATAACATTCTATATCATTAACATTCCATTCATGCTCTTGCAAATTAAATTTTTTGCCCAACAATATTTCATATTGTGCTCTCAAACTTTTATCCTGCAGCATTTTCACTTTCACTCGTGCTTGTTTAGTACTCTTTGTGTTGCTTCCTCACAAAATTTCTACCTAATTCAATTACTGAGATCACTAGGACGTGATTTGTTCCACATTCAGCATCACACACATCGCTGGTATTCTTTACTAAACTTTTAAGTCTCTCAAAATAAACCACAAAATTATTAATAGTTCTCAATTCGCCACTTTGCCATGCATACAAGTGAATAGATTTGTTACTAACCATGTGTTCAACAATAACAAACTTCTCTAAACACATACTTACTAGCTCATTACCATTCTCGTTTACTCTTTAATCCACCATATCATCCTATCACTCTTTGAATTCTCTTTCTGCGTATCCACACATAAATTCAAGACTTCACTGAGCACATTCGAAAATTCCACTCTCACCTTTTTATCTTCACTCCTCATCAGAGCATAACCAGCCACCAATATAATTCTATGAATGCCTATTTTCATATGTATCCATAGAAGTCTAGATTACACCTACTCATACCTTCTCACATACAGCTCAAATGTTGGGCTTAGGATTAAGCTTACTCCCTGACTTCCCCTTACTCATTCATCCACACCTGACCACACTGCCAGGCTACCATCACTTGTCTTCAATACATCTTAGACTTTTCACTTGATTTCACATACACACAAAATATCAATTCTTTTTCCAATCATTTCCTCTAAAAGTTCATTCTCTTTACCACACACTCCTCTCACATTTCGTGTTCTAATAGTCCATGTTCTCGACAGCTTGTCAACAGATGGGTCCTTCAGTTTTAACCTTACCTGCCCATCATAGCTTTAGTCATCAGAGGCTAATATTTTACAGTTTCTTGTAGTAATCAGTTTAGAGTAGACCAGGTTACTAGCCTTGATCCAACCCACACCCATAACAGTATTCACGGCTTATGGTAAGGATTCTGTACCGATTGTTGTTGACACATTTTAGCCAGTATACCACAAGTACAACTGTTTCCCAGTCTTACTCTGAGCTCGCTTGAACTGTTCTACAAACCAATGTCCCTACTATAGAGACTGCCTTGCCAGCCAGTATACTGTTGCCCAATCACTACCACTAAGAGTTAAAGGTACCAACACACCAGGACAATCAATTAGAAAATGTCCGCTTTTGTTAACATAATTAGCTGGGACCGCGTGGACAGTTATAGATAATTAATGGTGTATTAATAATACTCTTGTATTACACTTTGAAAAATATCAAATTTTCAAATGATTATCATCATCATCATCATCATCATCATCATCATCATGTTATGTGTTTTAATGATGTGAAGTATTTTTTTAATCAAAACATGAGCTTATAAAAAAGCAACACACGGATTACAGTTGTTATTTGAAGTAAGCTAATCATTATTTTATCTTCGAATTTTCTTTGTTCTATGAATAAATAGTATTATAGGCTGATACACATTTAATTTTATTTAGTATTTCATCTTTTCAAACCTACAGAATTTTACATATCATATTAAAGGGAGAGTTTAAAAACAAATAAATTTTACTAAACTTATCACTGAAATATGAAAAAGCACATATACATAAAGCTAGCAACAATATGTTTTGTCATGGTGTTGAGTTTTATGATTTAAATGTGTGTTTTTTAGGGGGTAGCTGGTATTAAAAACATGCTACCACACAATTATGGAATACTTATTTTGCTTCTGAATATTACAACTTAACCGGATTCAATCACTTAAATAACTAAAAATTAATATGAACTCCACAAAAGGGAACCATGGTAGAAAAGAACAAATCTGTCATGGTAACAAACAATACTACCAACATTGGCACATAAAATGTGCCTAAATCTAAATGAATAAATTTTAAATTGTTATAGCAACACTTTGATTAAATTTAACATACTTAAAAATACAAAACATTGATTTTAAACATCTTTAATCATTTTATTATGAATTTGATCCTAGCCATTCACAAAATTTGTTTAAATTTAGTAGCATTTTAAACCTTTGGTTAAAAAAATTATCAGCAATTTGAAATTCCCTCTGGACATACTCAATTTTACAACTTTATCACACACCAACTTCGTACAAAATTATTCTTCACATTCAAAGGTTTCAATCTTTTGTGTTCCCACTTCTCAAGACATTTGATGGTAGGCTGGCTGTCATCATATGTTGAGAACTCCGGGTATGATGAGGTACTCAAGGCAATAATAGGCTGCTTTCTAGTTGTCCAAGATACAGTTGAACTACTCTTTCAGAAGAAACATAGATTTTGATTACGTCTAGAATCATTGGCCCAATCTGCATCAGTATATGTGATTAGGGGTGTCTCTTCTTCTTTACGAAAGTAAAGAGATAGGTATAAATTTCCCTGTAGATAGCTAAAAACACATTTTAGTGAGGCTTAAGTGAGTGTTAGTTACACAGCTTTGAAACCTGCTGAAATAATTGACAGAAAAACTCAGGTCAGGTCTGGTGCATAACATTAAGTGCATCAAACTGACTATGATTTCTCGGTAAGCATTTAAATAAATTATAAAAGTTTATCCTTCATCAACAATAGGGACTACATTGGGATTTTAATGATTTTGCAGTTTTTTATGTTGCATTTGTATAAAAGTCGTCTGATATAAGACTGTTGACTAAGATATACCTACTATCATTACTTTTTTCAGTTTCTATTCCAAGATAAAGTGTTTTCCATCCTTTTTGTCAAATTAAGCTTGAAGTGCAACTTTGATCTTCTTGGGAGGTTGTATATGAGTACTGCTGATTATCAAATCGTCAACGAAAATCAGTATGTAGACCTTAGTATCACAGACAACATGTAGGTACAGACATGGATCATTCTGCACTGGTTGAAAACCAAGTGATCTAAGGAAAGTGTCAAGGCACCTTTTCCAGTCTCGGGGTGCCTGCTTGAGACCATATAATAATTTCTTAAGTTTGCAAACAAGATTCTAATTATTTTAAAAACCAAAGGCTTATTACATGTAGACTTCCTCGGATAGGGGTTTCATGAAAAAATGTGTACAATACATCCATCTAACATGTGTGTAAATCTTTTCGATTGATGGTGACCAGTATTGTTCTCACAGTAGTCTGACATGCTACCAGCGCATAGGTCTCACTGTAATTGAAATCTTTCCTCTCTTGATAACCTTTTACTGCCAGCCTTGCCTTATAACAATCCTTATTTACATTCTGATCTCTTTTGATGCATAAACCCCAGCAGCAGGACATAGCTTTCCTACCAGGGGGTAGTGAACTCAGTTCACAGGTGTCATTTATCTTGAAGGAATACATTTCCTCCTCTGCAGCTAGTAGCCAGTTAATCTCATCAGGTATTTCCTTAACATTATCAAAATCCTTGATCAAATTATAGGGATAGTTTTATGCATTCTTATCAAATCCTAAAAAATCTTCCAAATAGTTACAACGATGTTCACTTTTATATGATAGTGGAGGCATTTTTCATCCAATTATTTATAGCTAGCTTTGCCTGAAAGTAGGCTTTCTTCTGATGGAATGATAATAATTTCAAGAACTAGTGACGCTCTCACTGTTAAAGGTTTGTTCATTTTTGCTCCACTTCAAGTGGCATTATCATCAAAAACACATCACATGCCAAAACAACCTTTCTCATGGCAGGATCCCACATCCGATAGCCATTGGTCCAATAGCCAATGCATTTCTGGGTATGACTCAAGTTTCCCTTGAAGCAGCTCATTTGGAATGCACATATGAAAACATAACAAAATCCACTTTCGAGGATGTGGTGGCTGCCATACTAAACTTTGCATCTTCAACTTCCGTGACTTGGGCTTTCTTTTCATTTTCACTCCATTTCTTATTAAGTTTGGGGTATTCTGAGATAACATACTTGGCAGGATAAGCGTTAGAGTGGTCACTTACATAGACAATGGACTTTTCATACAGGGTGAAATTTGTCTTAAATTGTTCAAACCCCAAATCTTTGGAGGTCTTAAACCGATTAGGTGAGTACATTTGGGATTACTCCAACTCCATTAAAATTTAATAATTAAAAGAATACTTATTTATATGTTTTTATTAATTATAGGCATGTGGTTCAGGACAAACATCTCCCTGCCTTCTGGAAATATCAATAAAAATTAGAATTACCTTAATCATTAATGAATCAATTTCATTTATTTATAATTATTTACCATAACTGTATATATGTAAATGTTCCACTAGCAAATTGAAAAATTAAGCCATATGATTGGTATTTTTTATGTGAGTTCTTTTCACATATTAATTGAACCAGCCAATGTTTTGCCTTAATTACATCAGCTATTTTCAAGTAAAAAAAAAAATCTTGATGAAATTCAGTAAAAATGTAATAAATCTTATTGTATGTGAAAAATTCACATAAAATCAATATAAATACTTTTTTTTTATTATTTTACAGTGATTGGATTTCAAATTCAAATAAGTTTGTCTTTTGTGTTAAGGACGTATATAAATATAACTTATATAATTTTCTAAGAAATTTTAGAAGCTTATAATTATCTACCATGTGATAAAACCTTTTCTGAAAATCTACTATTTAATTAATTTTTAATTTGATAAAGTGTATTTGAGAATATTTTATTGTTATAGTTGTGTTTTGAATGACCGTTATTTAAAGTTTACTATCATTACTTCATGCTTAAAATTAATATTACTGTAATAATTACAAATAATTTATCTACACTTATATAATAGTGCATCTGCTATAATGCTAGTATACCAACATTTCAATTATGTATTCCTGCTAATGCCTAGATTGATGGTGACAATTCACCTGAACATGAGAACATTCCACTTCAATTAGTGGTGACCCTTAATTTTAGATCTATTTGCTTGCATAACAATATTAAAAATATGCTTTCATAATTTCACAGTAAAAAATAAATGGGTACTCTAATAGTAAACAAGTAAAATATTATTTGGAGGAGGTGAGTATAAATTTTATAAAATTATTGCACTAGAGCATTTATTTATGAGTTAGCTCATAATATATCACAACAATTTAGGGTAAATATTAAAATATATTATTCAGTGAGTGTTTAATAAAGTTTTGACTGGTGATATATTAAAATAACACCGACAAACCAACATTTAGGACTGTATCAAAGAGATTCATTAATAAATATTATCTTTAAAATATTCCAACCCTGTCTAAATAGGTGTAGAATATATTATATCTTTCAGGGTTAGCTGTCATCGGTGGGAAAAGAGTGGAGGCAACTGAAAGATATAATACATTGGATGTTAGTGAACTAGAGTTATTTATTCTAGATTTTCATTTTACACAAAGGTTCATCAAATTATAATGATTTAACTCCTCGACTTAACTCTTTGTGCAGCTCTATTTAATACACTTCCATTGAAGTAGAACTCTTTGAGTCATTTCATTGTATTATACTTGTGAATTGGCTATATTAGCTTTGGAGAGAAGGAATATGCCACCAAATTTAAGTTTAGCTAAGATACCTGAAAGTAAGTTAGCTAATAAATTAATAATAAGCGAGGTGGTTAAGCCATTCTTTAAATAACCATTTCCATAAACTTCCTTTCCCTTATAAAGCTGATTTTTGAATGGGTTTGTAAATAATTGTTTGTCTGCAGGGAACCACTCAAGGACAGCACGAGTTCTACTCATGATGGTCATCCCTGGCCATCTAATATTTTCCTACACCATCAGCTATCTTCAAGCAGGACACACATCACTCACACCTATTTTTGTTGTTGTTTATCTCACAGCCTCTTTAATTCAGGTGCTTCCTATTTTTAAACTTACAAATATTTTTCGTGACACAGTAAGCTAAGTTGGTTTAATTCATCGGTTTCCTAATTCTTTGGAACACTGAGATCTCTAGCTAAACTTGTGAGTGCCTCTCTCCACCCAATACATTCAGAATTGTTGCTTTCAATTCATTTCTAGAAATTGATTGTTTGAAATTCAATAGTTAATTGAGTCAAGCCTTTCAATATATATATATTTTCTATTGTTAATAATAATACTATTGTTTAAATTAGGAGGAATAGCCAGCACACATACCTTGGTGATACTGGAGTAGAAATGGTTTAGGTAGAACACTAAAAAACACATTTTTAAGGACAATATTTTACTGTCACATACAGCTTCATCATGAGTCTACTCTCTTGAATTGATGAAGCTGTCTGTGACAGGGAAATCTTGTCCTTAAAAATGTGTTTTTTAGTGTTCTACCTAAACCATTTCTACGCCAGTATCACCAAGGTATGTGTGCTGGCTATCCCTCCAAATTAAAACCATTATTTAGCCTAGTTCTCTATTCCAAATAACCATAATAATAATATTAGTAATTCAAATATGTAATTAAAGGCTATAAGAATTTAATATCGATTTATTAATTTTAATCTAAAGTTATGTAAAATCTTTTTCATATTGTGTTTTTGACTCCTCATAGAATTTTTAATTTTATATTTCCTAATACAAACTTAAACAAAATTATGTTATAGTTTGGTGTATTTGTAACCACCTTCTCAGAGAAATAACACTCAGGGAGTTACAAGAGAACAATAGTTTTATTGAAAAACAATAAATTAAATATTTATACAATAACAATATTTAAACATAGTGACTAGAACTCTGCCACCTTGTGGCTTCCAGAAGGAATAATAATAACTCTCATTTTGAATTGAGACAACAATGTACTTCTCACAAGTCAAGATTCGAAATAACCTAAACTGTTCTCCCATCTGGTGACAATAACTTGAACAATCAAAAGATTCCAAACATAACGTGATAAACTATTAAACTTTAATGAGTGTGCCATCTTGTGACAACAATATTTAAACTATACAATACCAAGACATAATCTATTTATAAGAACTCTGCCCTCTAGTAGCAATAATACACACTATGGCAACATAGTAGTTGGGAGATATAATGGCATAAATTATAAAATGATCATGACAACACAATATACTCAGAAGCATTAAAGTTAGATATTACAATAGTTAATATTTAACTGTTCCACTTCCCCATAACAACAAAATGCTACACTGAAGTAATTAAAGTTATAAACCACGATAGGGGATAAATAAGGTCGTGCCCTCTTCATAACAACAAAAATGTCAATTTATTTATGTACCATACTAATAGTTTAAGCGCTCTACTTTCTCATTACAAAAAATGTAAATTTTAATATTATAAAGTTATAATGCACCATACTAATAATTTAAGCTCTCTGTTTCCTTATTAAAATATAATCTAAACCTTAGAGTTATAAAGTTATAAAACGCCATATCATTAATTTAAGTGCTCTGCAAAATGTAAATTTTAGAGTTATAAAGCATCCTACCAATAATTTAAGCGCTCTGCTTTTTCATTACAACAAAATGTAAACCTTAGGGTTACAATGTTATAAAGAACCACTCTTATAATGTAAGTGCTCTGCTTTCTCATTACAACAAAATGTAAATTTAAACTCATAAAATTGAATACTGCCCAGATAATAATTACTTAGCAAACGGTGTTAACTAATTTTCAGTTAGATGGCCATAGCCTAAGCGAGAGTTCAATCAAACGCTAGCCGCCAAGCGGCGAAACAGAAGTTAACATCGAGGATGATCTTAGAATCCCCAATAGACAAAGTTCTAATTGAAACATGGATACCCATTAGCCACGCTAATACCAAATATAAATCCTGGTCCCATAATACAGATTTAAATTATATGACCAATTAAATAATTTAGCCGAGAGGGAATTTTGAAAATTTGAAGTTAAACCCCTAACTTAAGTTTCAGCTCTCACCTCGTGCCATGCATATGATACAATGAGTATCGATAGCAACAAAACATCGCCAAATATAGCGTGCACACAAAACAATATGCCTACAGAGAATAGGGGAATAAAGGGGGAAAGGGGATTGGAAGGGATGAGATTGGACAGCGCGATGAAAGGTCTCGGGCATCCTGGAAACTAGTAGAATGTGCCAGAACAGTCCAGGCAAAGGAAATAATAACTAGGCGCGCCGAGCCGTCCCTGGGTGTGGCTTTCCTCTTGTGCAGAGGGTCGAATCACACCTCTGCTCAGTCTGTGATGTAGTGTGTTAGAGAGAGGAGGTCATGGCTATGTGTGCAGGCGATAAAGAGTCCAGCAGGTCGGATGGTGAGTATTGTGCCATTTTATTGGAAATGTTATTTGTAACTTGTTACATATTGTTCATTGAGAGTAATAAAGGTGGAAATCATTATTAAATTGTATTGAGAAGTTTAAACAAACCAAAACCTTTTACTGACTTCCTAAATCATATTTTATATATTTTGGTTACAAAAATAATATTTCTATGTTTAGTAAACAAAATATTAATTTTTTTAGCCCTCAAATAAATACCCAGCTTTAGAGCAGATAAGTGTCTTCTTCAAAACTTTGCACAATACTTGATCTGCCCAAACAGCATCTTTTTTTCTCTCTCTCTTAGCACTGCGTCTTACAACCTGTTTGGTTTCAATGCCCATCTACTAATTAGACTAAGTAATGTATTAAGTATGAGGAAGGTTGAATTCAGAGTAAGTTTACCTGCACCTACATGGAGGGAGAGTAGAAACTATTTAAGAAAAACAACACTCAGTACACCTAACTAGGATTCAAATGCTGAACTCCCCTAATCAGCAGTAAAGTATATTGCAACTGTTTCCATTCTGTGGCTTGGTCAGCTTAGTAAAATGCCTCCATCTACCTCCATCCCACAATTCTTCCTCCTTTAATTTCTTTTATTCTTCTCCTCTCACTTGTACACTTTGTTTATCTCCTTCCCCCATCCCTTTCTTGAACTCCTTTATGGTATTTTTCCTATCTATTTCATCCCCGTCTTTTCTTTTCCAGCTTCATTACATGCCCATACCATTTCAATCTTACTTTATAAATTATAATTATCAAGACTCCTTGTACTCCCACTCTTTTCCGGACAACTTCATTCCTTATCCTGTTTCTCCATGTAACATCTAACGTGCTCCTCACAAATTTAATTTCCATGGCCTCCACTTTCCTATTCTCTCTTACATTCTATGTCCATGTTTTTGTGAATATTTAAATATATATAATATATTACCTCCTTACATTTCAAGTACAAGTGGCATCTCCATGTCAGGTATCTTACACACCTATAGAATGTAGCATCGGATGGGTTATGAAAGACACTAAACAACCATAAAGGGACAAGACTTATCCCGTTTGCTTGTTGACTGGGGCTGCGTGGAAAAACGACACAAAACCACCGGACGCACCTTCACAGAACCGGGAAAATACTACACTGTTAGCGAAGACTGGGGCGGGGGAGGGGGGGGGG
>CABFOV010000655.1:98149-163334 GCA_902141375.1 Timema poppense
CCAACAGCCTCCACAAGGCCGCGCTTGCGCATCAACCACTACATGGGTTTAGTTCTGTGGTAACAACTGCACGTTCACGACAGGCTCCAGATATTGTTTATTGTTAGTGGTGATCACAGTTGCCGGCTGGCGTGATTTCTTGCACCCTATGTAGCGCCGGTTTAGCAATTAAATGGGGTAAGTGCCCGATGTACACTTGATGGCGGAGGTTTGGTGGTTAAAGTTTGTAGCTACGGTACATCACTATTTATTAAATGCTCTTAATATTTTGGTGTGCGTAGCAGTTTTGAAAGTCCTGATTGTGGACAACAGCATGTACCCATTCATGCTTGTACCTACAACCAGGACTTACAAACCTGCTACACCAACAAAATTATAATAGCATTTCCCAAACCGTTTAACCGTTATCAACTCAGACAGTGTGAACTGGTCCACCAATAGATTACCAAATCAAGATTACCATATCAAGATTACCATTAGGCTATAAGAGAAGACAGTTTCTTTCTTCCTAAAAGATTTTTTTCTATGATGTATATTATACTAAAATTGATCCTCTGGAAATACATTAACTAAATTTTAATATAACTTTCATTTTAATAATCAGATCACCCACACACACACACACATATATATATATATATGTGTGTGTGTGTGTGTGTGTGTGTGTGTGTGTGTGTGTGTGTGGGTGGGTGGGTGTGTGGGTGTGGGTGATCTGATTATGTGTGGATGAAGGTAGGGGGTAGCGAATTCTGATAAATCTTCAGGCACAGATAGGGTAAGGTGAAATAGTAGCGTAAATAAGCTCTAAACTCTACCAAGTAGTGTTTCTATTTGAGACCATCAAATAATAAAATATTTAATTTTATATATATATTTGTTTTAAACTTAGTGTTTAAATGTGTGTTGGACTCGTTTCACAATAGAAGATAGAAGAAAGAAAGAAGATATCACCTTCGTGCAGTGGATTTTTCCCACAGTTTTCCTCTTTCCCTAGAGTGACCTGGTGGTCTAGGGGTAAGGTGTCGGACTTCTGTGCTGGGGTCCAGGGTTCAATCCTCGGTCCCGGCGCAGATTTACACAGATTTATCTGATTACCAAACCCTTCCTTCACCTCTGACAAGACGTGTATTAATCACAACTTGTGAATGTGTGGAATGACCAGGCCTCCATCATGGTTCGGATTCCACGTTAAACTGTAGATCCTTCATTTCAGCTCACAATAACCCTACCATTACACATTAGCGTATGTACGTATAACTAGAACGGGTAGTAAGACGGAGTGCTAATAATAAGAATAATAATAATCTTCATTAAATTTACACTTATTGGTTTATTTTTAATTTTTATTTATTTTCATAAATTTCTATTATTTTAGAATAAAATTTCTAAGTGAGTAATATATTCTTTTGCCAGGAATATAGGATGTATGCATTAAAATTAATCACAACTTGTGAATGTGTGGAATGCCAGGCCTCCATCATGGTTCGGATTTCACGTTAAACTGTAGGTCCTTGGGTGACCTGGCGGTCTAAGGGTAAGGTGTCAGACTTCTATGCTGGCGGCCGGGGTTCGATCCTCGGTCCCGGCACAGATTTATCTGATTACCAAACCCCTCCTTCACCTCTGACAAGACATCTTGTGAATGTGGGGAATGCCAGGCCTCCACCGTGGTTCGGATCCCACGTTAAACTGTAGGTCCTCCATTTCATCTCACAATCACCCTACCATTACACATTAGCGTAAGTGCGTATAACCCGAACGGGTAGTAAGACGCGTCGCTAATAATAATAATAATGTAGGACCTCCATTTCATCTCACAATCACCCTACCATTACACATTAGCATAAGTGCGTATAACTAGAACGGGTAGTAGACACAGTGCTAATAATAACAATAATAATCTTCATTAAATTTACACTTATTGGTTTATTGGTTTATTTTTATTTTTTTCATAAATTTCTATTATTTTAGAATAAATTTCTAAGTTAGTAATATATTATTTTGCCAGGAATATAAGATGTATGCATTAAAATTGTCTATTTATCTCATAAATAGGCATACTACTCTGTCTCCAATATGTCATGTATAAAAAAATTAATAGAAATATTATACTAATCTCATTTTGAAAGTCTCATAAAATTTGTATTCCTTTTGAAAATCAAAGATTTCCAAACATATTTATACATTTTCAGAATACAAACATAAAAACCAAACTATAAGCTTAGTTGAAAAGAATTTAATAAAATTTAATTGTATTTCAAATATTACTACACTCTTTGGTTTTGTGATCGTATTCTTTAAATGGAGCATATACAAATATTTTCTTTGTTTTGTTACAAAATATGTCTTATAATATTATTATTATATACTTATGAAGATAGAGTAATATCTATTACACCACCCAAACAGTATACTACAAAAGATTTTAAATAATTTATTTTATCAATATTAATTAAAATTTTAGTCAATTTGCTAGGTTAAGTTAGTCGAATAAGAATTGTGATAAAAGTTAATTAGTTGTTTGGTTTAAAAATGATGCCATTTAGATATCCCTTTTAAGATTTAGGATTCAATTGTTATGTATAAAAATGATAGTTTATGTCATGTCATATCATTAGAGAATGTTTGTATATTTTCCCAAAAATCGCAAAAGTTGGGTTTGATATGGAAAAAGTATTTATTTGGTTGGTGTGGATGGTTTTTTGGCCCTATACTATGAACAAATTTTGGGAGATTATTTTAGGTTTGTCACATTTTCTCAAACCTATATTATCACATTCTTTCCCATACTAAACAATATTGTTCAGCATCAATCGATTCTCCATATTAATTTGTTTGTAAAATTAATTATAAATTAATATTTTTGTTTTTAAAAATGAATATTATTGCTCTACATGATTGTCACTATTTCCATGTTTTGCTATGTTTTTTCCTTCATTCATTATAATCACTTAAAGATTTTGGTTTTAATTCAAACTATTTATGCTGTATGATTTTTAAACAGTGATCATGTGGTATAAAAGTTAATAATAAACTTGAGATCTATAAAAATGGACTAACTACTATATATTCTTACAAAAAATAAGCACAAATAATTGAATTATAAAATATCACTTTTTTATCATCAATGTCCATTTTTGCATTCAATCCTCTCTAGCTTCCTGCACCACATACTTTACTATTCTATTCCTCTTCCTTGGTTTACTCATTCCTATTAATAAAACTCTTCTTGAATGTTTTGTTCTTCTCCTTTACTTCGTCCTTCCCTCTTCTCTACCACCTAGGTAGCTCCCACCATTATTTTCCTAAACCTTCACCATTCCACCTCTATAATTTACATCCCATCCCTGTTCATTAAGCTTTTTACCTTTCTTAAATACAGTTGTCTTTTCTCTTTATTTTAAGCCTCCATACCCTAATTCTTCTACACCCTTATCCTTTCTTGCTTTCCTACTTTTCTCCTACATTCCCATCCCACTATGTCTGCCACCAGCAATCTGTGACCACTATCTAGAAATACACTTGGTATCACCGTAACGTTTACAGTCTGCCTTTTCATTTTTTTGTCTATAAGGAAGTAATCTATTACAAAGCTTGACTCTGATTCCAACTGTATCTAGTTATTTTATGTATTTCCTTTTACTTCTTCTATCAACCAATTTACTAGTATATACTAGCTATTATGATTACTATTTGTTACAACAAACTTATAATTACCATATTTTACTTAGTTTATTTTATAATCTAAATTTATTCTTGTTACACTAGGTACTTCTATCTTTGCATTGCTGCAAATTCCTGTTCACTGTGTGTGCTGATCTATATTACTTGTTACTATTTTATACAGTTTATTTATAACTTGCTACTACTTAGACAGTATTTCCTTTTTAATACTGTTAGTTCATGCAAAGGGTTGAGCAAGAATCAACATTTATTTCAATCGGGCTTAATTAGATCCTTCAATCCTTCCAGCATTCCCAGCTTGGTTCTTTAGTCACATTTATCTTATATATAATATTATGAATATTAAATGGGAAAAACTTAATGTTGCCCCGATATTAGAAGAACTAAAACTTTAACTTTCACTGGTATTAGCTTTTTAAACACAGCTTAGTTACAAAAGGTTGGTGATTAGTTTTGTTTTCCAATAAAAAATAACTTATTTGTCTTGCTCTGTTTAAGTTCAGAAGAAACAAGTGTGTTTGCTTTGTAATGAGTCATTATATATAATGAAAGAGTACAAATTAAAATAAAAAAGATGTATTTTATAATCAAAAATTAATATCTGACTTTAAATATGTATTTTGTCTCATTTCTAAAGTTGTAAGCATTTATGTTCATTTATCATATTACTTACATAGATAGGCTTAGGCTTCTTATAAAATAATAACCTTACAAATTTGTGTGCTAATTTATATGTACATAAATTGTGTGCACACATGTGTGTGTTTATGTGTTTGGAGCTTTAATATGACTAAAATATTTACTTCTGTTCAAAGCCACAGCCAATTTTAAAATGTTTCCAATTTAAAGATACCTCAATTGTAAATTATCTATAAATCTATTTTTCTTTGAAAAGGAAATATACAATTGATGATATATGCCATTTAAAACACTCCCCATATATACATTTTAAACACAATCTTTAAAGCAAATTTTGAAAGAAAAAAAAAATCAGTCATCAGTAAAGTACTCATAATAAGTTAGAATCAAAATCACGATTAGGCTTTGTAGTATGGCCATATAACAACATCTATGTATCAAGGTTTGAACATAGTCAAACCGTTTTGCTGTAGCCCTGGGAACAGAAGGGTTTAATTGTAAAACCCAATATTTGAGTTTGGGGGCCTCATAAAATGTTAAGATCCATCATTCTCGAGGCAAAAAATGGTCATGATTTCATTACTTTCCTTTTGTGAGAAAAGAAAAATAACCTTCTCATACTTCAGCATTCAAGCTTGCATATACCATTTGTTATTTACTTATTCATTTGTAAACATTTTAAAACAAGTATTGTGTGTTTCTGTTAGTTATTTATTATTATACAAAAAAGTGAGTAAATAAATGTTAAGTTATGAATGAAAAGAAATTAGGCATGATTTGGTGAAGGCATACTTATTTTATGGCCTCTGTAGTCTTTTTAGTATAAACATGTTTAATTTAGACACAATCGAATATTTAATTAAAGTTATATTCAATGCTCAGATGTATATATTTTAAACATAATGATATATAACTTTGCCAATCTATTTATTTGCATACATGTACTACAATAATGTTGTTATATACATTTTTATGAGAACGTCTCTTCTTAATTTATTAGGAATATTATTTAAATAGAAGGTATACTCAAAATTAACTTTACTTTAAAGCAGATAAAATAAAATATGTTATATTCCATTTTTTTAATACATATATTAACATATCACCAGTTTTATAAACTTTATCTGATCACCATCTTGGTTTATGAAATAGATTGTAATTACCCGTATCCAAGAGGACCCCCAGTTTTTCAGTGATTCTGGATACATTTTTTAAAAGTGGTATTTATTTTATCATGAATGAAGAAAATAATTATGGTAGACTTATTTTGTAGTAGTAACACTTTATTTTTTTACAAAACAAAACACTTAAGGTATGTTGGCTTAAAATCTAATTAAGATTTCAGAATTTAGGGTTGCAGAGTTTCTAAGGAATTTATTGTTTTTGTTGCAAATATTGCTTTTGCAAAAAAAAAAGTTTAACTTTGTAAAAATTTCATAAAAACATTAATAAGTAAATTTTAACTATGCCAAATGATAATCATCAGTGAAAATTCAAGTCTCATACATCCTCTACTCCCCCTAAATACAAACATTGGACTCGACCATTAACACGCTAGCTTCTAAAACTTGACACTGTCAATTACACAATGATATACAGAAAATAAAATAATATAAAGTAAAGAGATATAGGAATAAATAAAAGGATTAATATATACCAAACTGTTGCTTTTATAAGGAAAAGATAAACACATGTTACAAAAAATCTAACTGATAAACACGTCTGCTTTGAATTACCGTAAAAATCAGCCGCCTTGACAGTCAACCATAAAACATTAGTGGTAATTAAACAAGCATCGAATACTAAAGAGTGGTATTGAGATTTTTGGTATATAATATTGATTATTGTGATACCATAAAATACTATGGGTATCGAGTATCGTATCGGGCGGGCCACAACAAGGGCTGTGTCTGAATAGTCTGTCTAAGGGCCTTAGAGCCAAGTGCACTAGAAATTTGCATTGGCCTCGACATTTTAGGCCAGAAGTCGTTTTTAATGGAGACCAAATTCTCTTCCAACTGGGCTGATGCATTCCAGTTCGCAAACTGAAGTTAAAATAATTTTTTTTTATTAAATTAAGAGTCTTATATATTGTGTGGAAATAGAATAAAAAAATACACACATTTTAAAATAAAATGAAAATCTTGTGTTATTTGTTAATATAGACAAATTAATTGGCTAAATTTCTTTTTGGAGTGTGAAAATCCCTTTTCACAAGAAAAGTATTTTCAGTCTTTTAAAGTTGACAATTAAAACTACTTAAGAATTAATATAACTTGATTGTTATAGGCCCTAAGTAAATTAATGAAGGAAAACAATTATTATATTATAATATACATTTAATTATAGTTGCAAATAATATGTAGATATGCTTTACAATTAATTTTGTATGCATGCGTTTTTGGCAGACCTTTTGGCGCAAAGTTGTTTAGTGTGTTGTGTATTGATTGAATTAAGCATAATGTTGACATTGACAAAACACTATGAAAATTCAATATCAATCCCATGAAAACGCAGTTTCAGAAGTAGTCACCAGGCAGCTCTAGGTGTAATGTGCTGTCCGAAAAGTATAATGTACCCTAGGCTCTATAGGACATCAGAAACGTGTTTGATTCAAGCGTGCAGTAAAAGTACTCAGGGTGTAGGTCGCGGACTTTTCAGACACAGTCTAGGTAATTATTATTAACTATAACCTAAAAAGTATACTAAAAATTCATGAAAATAACCAAATATCCTGTGATGTGCGAAAATGTATAAAATCTGTAAAAAAAAAAAGGGCAGCCCTGCACTATTGTATTAATATTAAATAAAAATGTAAAATGTTACCTTTTGATGTAGGCCTAAACCATTCCTTAATCTGCGATTTTAAGACGACCCCTAGATTTAGATAAATACGGTAACGCAAAAGCTATTTTAGCCCTTAGAAGCCCTAGCCCCTAGCCCTTAGCCTTAGTCAAAAAAACTTTGTCAATAGCATTCTATAAAAAGACCTATCAAATTTATTCATTAAATTTTTTCTATGGATTAAATTTATAATAAATAGTAAGTATTGTCTTTTGTATCTAGACTTACAGCATGACACTAAACTAAATGTCAATTCCTGTATTTTCCTTTTTGTTATTTCTTTTACATGTTCCTATCCATGTGTCATATGATTCTTTATACAATTTTCATTTTCTGCCTTTTGTTTTTTAGTTTCCTCTTTTAGTAATTAGCGTTGTGCGTTTCACACTTCCTCATGATGAGTTCCAATAGAATGACACCTAGGTCAGAGATTTGATAATAAACAATTGATTTTCTTCAAGAGGCATCCATCACCTCTTTGTCCATTGGCAGCAATGTAAAGTGTGAACTGTGTTCTTCTTTTCATTGTAAAAACAATATATATATTTTGTTCCTTTTATATGTTTCTTTACACCTTTCCTGTACCTTCTTACAAATATTATACGATTACCTCATAAAGCGAAAAGAGATTTTCCCTATAGAGCTATATTAATTAAATATGAGTTTAATTAGAGATATTTGTATTGGTTTGTTGTTAACATAACTTTATTATTGTCTGAAGAAGCCATAACTTTATTATTGTCTAAAAAAGTAACACTCAAAGTTATTTCTTATAACTTGTGAATAATGCAAATTAGGAAATTATTAAACTGTGTTTAGTGCTTATTATTAGAAATATTTTCAAATAATGTTACTGATTTCTAGTATTAATATATAATATTGAGATTTCTCTGACTCATTAACAATTTAATTACTAAATTGTTTTATAATTTTTCACATAGAATTAGACATAATTTATCCGTTTTAATCAAAACAGCTTTGTTTTTGTAAAAAAATTTAAATTATGTTATATAAGTATTTTAATATCTCTTTCATAAATGTGTATTACCAACATTTAAAACACATTACTTGTTTTATCAACAGGTTATATTCTATAAAATGACTTCACAATGTTAAAGAGGATACATTTATCATAATTTGTCTACAATATAGTACAAAGCCCACTGACCACACCTAGTCTTGTAAGGCCTAAGCAATGGTGGGCTTGCCTCATAGCATGATCACAACTACCAACATAACATATATGTATATAATAACTTACCATATACATCATATCCCGTCTAAAAAATATATTATTTTCACTTTTGCTTACACAATTTATTTTAAATAACATTGTAGTTAATCAGAACTATAAATTGCACATACATTATAACATATAAATACAAAATAATCTAGTGTCCTTATTTTATGTGTATTACAATTTTTTTTTTTTTACCTAGTAGTCTTTTTAGGTATTTATACTATCCCACTTGCTCTGGAAGTTAATTTAGGAGTTGCAAGTTTAGGTAACTGTGGATTCACTTTTCTTAATAAAGTTAGCACAATAGCTTACCATCTGAAAATAAATCATCTTCTACAGTAATTTAGTCTTGTTTACGGAAGTAAAATATAATTTTAGTAGGGCTTTTAGACTTTGTGTTTGGACAGCTATTTAGGAAAAATTTATTTAAGCAAACTTAAATCTTGATTGTTGACTGTTTCTGTCTTAGACTTACCTTTTTTTTCTGTAGTTATTAGTATTTACTTGATGAGGGAACTACACAATGGCATAGAAAGCTACTTTTTCTAGGGTAGGGTCTGCTAACAAATTCTAGGGCGGTCCAGACCCCCTTACCCTATCCTTTCTTTCAAACTTTTATAGTTGGCAAATAATGTTTTGAGTAAGTAGGTATTTTTAGATAATGAGTGGGGGAAGGGTAGTACATAAGTTACAAACTACACTTCTGACAGCTGTTCTTTAAGCTTTCCCACTTAGTCTTGACATTATTTATTTTGCTTTTGGAATTAAAGACTGTTCGTCTTTCTGGCATTATTAAGATATTTAAAGTCTAAACACAATCTTAATGTATGGTTAGGCTTCTCCACTATAGCTAAAATATTGACTCACTCGGTAAGTTTAGTGACCTTTGATACAATCTCTTGTTTTTATAAAATTATCTAAAGCAGCAGTTCCCAACCATTTTGATAAGTGTACCACCTAAACAATTTCTGTAATTTGGAGTACCATCAAAATAAAGCTGAATATTTACTGTGAGGTACATTTTTAATAGAGCCCGGGGATATAATACCACAGATTGCGCGGCTATGTCAGCTCTCTGAGCTTGAATCAGTGTTACCACCCCTCCAACCACTTGGTTAATTTGTTTAACTTTTGGTTAGACTTGGTTGTAATATATGACGAGGCCTTATATCTTTTTCTGGCTTGAATATGTTTGTTTTGTTTGGCTTCTCGGTGTACAACCGGGAATAACTATACATACCACTTGCACGTGTACCACAGTTTGAGACCACTGATCTAGAGCATGCTTGAGCTTAGCTGAGAGGAACATTTATAGGAGGGTGTATTTTTTAATGGGATCCCCTTTTAATTCTATGCTAAGCTTACATGGAAATTTGCCCAGTTCATTGAAAGCATAAATATGCTAGCGATTACATCAGCTTTTTTTTTTATAAGCCCTGTAATGTAATCTACTCCTATTTTTACCAACAAGATAAAGCTTTTGATCTTGTTCTTTATAAGAAGAACAATTGTTACTGTTATCTCGGGTTTAATTTTGGTCCCAAAAGCTACTAATATTGCATTTGTTTCAGCTAACTTGTTTTAGTTTTTTTATTTTATTGTACACATTTTAGGGAAGAATGTTAGTTTCTGCTCCCATTTACAATTTAAATTTAAATTTTTGTCCTTGCAGCAATATAATTTCAAACTAAGAAACGGCGTTTCCTATGCTATCAATTTTTACTCCAGAATGACAAAGCTATCAACATTTAGGACATAATTAGCTAGGCCAATTTAAATTTTATCTATAAATAATTGATTAGGAAATTCATATAATAGGCTAAGGCCTACCTCATTATTCCAGTCTCAGTTAGAGCTTTGATCACTTTCTTTTACATTATTTTGAACAACTTCTATCAATATACCTGTATATTTCTAGGTCCAAAATTGCATAACTTAGCAAAAAGATTCAATTGTTACATTTATAGAGTACCCACCTAAATGCTGGACAAGATCTGGGTTTGTGTGTGTACCCACATTTTTGGCATTCATAACTTTCAGCACTTGCACTAGGCCTTTTATTATCGGGACTTGTCACAGCCTTGGCACTTATACACTTTCACTACTTCCAAACTTCTTTCCCGAAGGACTTTCACTTCATCACATGATAACCACTACCAACATAACATATATGTATATAATAACATACAATATACAATATTACTATACATTTTGTGAATAAACGCTGTATTGTGACATAACCTTTTCAAAATATTGTGCAAAATATTATATGTGTGCAGTGATGTAATTAAATGGCTGTGTATATTTTGAATAATTCACACATATAAGATAACCACATTTTATTCAGCGGTGTATTTGTTGAAATATTATATTTTTAATAATATAGTTGGATTGCCATGAAGAATCATATGTCTAAAAAAAACTGTGCACCAAGCATTGTGAATGATTTACCCTGATTAAAGAATATTTTTCTTGTGTGTATGGTTGTGATTATATTTGATGCATTTATAGGTAGTTAATACATATTTTATCCATGTATCTCATTTATATTTTGTATCATATTATTCAAGGGGGAAAGAAATACCCACAAAAAAAATCTCTTATATGTAATGATATACAAATTAAATTTAGTAATCAGTTAGTGTACAACCCGAATGAGTAGTAAGCTGCGGCGCTAAGTATCATTAAGTTTTAGTTATCAGTTTGTGAGTACTAAGCAGCCATCATCACGGATAACTGAAACTATGCTGTCAAAATTATGGTTATTTAAATATTGTTAAAATTATAGAGGAGGGGTGCATATAAAAAGTATAACTTAATCTACATGCTTCTATTCTTGAACAAACCTTTTCCAAAAGAAAAAATGCAAAAAATTAGAAAAATTTAAGATAACAGTTTTTCCCCGTGGCTCTGCATTTCCACTTCAAATAAAAAGGTCCAATCGCCTTAAAACTATAATTTAAAAAAAGTGAAATTAAAATTTTAATGTTTTTACTCTACTCTTTCATTGATAGCTATTTAAGACCACCTCCCAAATTTACTTAAAGAATTTTGACTTTTTTTTTTCCAGAACCCTATTCTTGATACCTTTAAAATGCAACGCAAACCGGTTTGGACAATTTAGCGCCAATTTAAAAACAGCTTTTTCCTAACGTTGTTTGAACAGAGAGTTAATGTTGAGAAAAATCTTTAAGATAGTGTTGTGTTGCTGAGGATAAAATGAAAGTGGATGCCAACGTTCTGTTCCGTTGAGAGATAAAAAAAAAACCCTAGCTTCCTCAGCGGGGAAGTGACTGTTAAGTCTTAGGATGAAGTTTTGCTTAGGGTAGTAAGAGTGGGGGAGGGGGCTGAGGCGGGTTAGCAGGTAAACAGCCTTTTCTGGCTACTATGAATGAAAACTGAAAGTCAGGGATCGAACTAAACCGTCGGTTTATTTTTAAATCTAACTTTAATGTGATTTAAACACTAAGCTCATTTATTTTATTTTAACCTCTGACAAGACATTTTGTGAATGTGAGAAATGCCAGGCCTACACCGTGGTTCGGATCCCACGTTAAACTGTAGGTCCTCCATTTCATCTTACAATCACCCTACCATTACACATTAGCGTAAGTGCGTGTATCCCGAACTGGTAGTAAGACGTGGTGCTAATAATAATAATAATAATAATAATAATTAATTACTCTAATCTTAAATCTAGGACAGACACAAAATCCATCCCCCCAGCCGTCATTTCATTACTGTGAAAGGGTAAACCCACATCCCAACAATGATAAATCTCGGAGCCATGCCAGTAATTGAGCCAGGACCCCTATCTCCGTAGGTGGATGCACTACCGACAGAGCTAAGCATTGTAATTTTCTAGCATGGTATTTTATTTCTAAGTTATATCCACAAACAAATGTATAGATTTTTTTTACAAGAAGGCTATTTTGTTTTTTAAAAAAGGTTGGGAGGGTGAACAGCATATACTTTCTCACTACTGTGAATAAAAAATTGAGATATTTACTTAAACTCATAAGATATTTGAAATAAGATAATAGACATTGTTGTGCATTCTACCAAAGAGCATAAACGAAACAATACACACTGTTAGAGAAATGAGAAACACCACACCCACAGAGCATTACAACAATTTCCAAATTTAAAGACTTCCGTAATATATATATTATGATTATTATTAATTTCTAAATTTAAAGACTTCCATAAAATATATATATGTTGTAGGCCAATTGGAAAATCCAGCTTATTGCAAAAGGCACCGTCAATTTACAATGAGCCAGGCTAATAGGAAAATAATAATATATTTGCTATCAGCCTGAAAACGTTTAGGCTTATTGGAATGAGTCCATACTGCTTTAGGCTATTAAGGAAATGCACCTTTGTTCGCTCAATCAGCCTAGTTGATTCCCGGCTTAATGTAATAAATACAGCAGCGGTTCCTAAACTGTGAGACATACAACTATTCCCGACGGTATGCCATGAGAATCCAAACAAAGCAAATAAATTAAAGTCTCAAAAAAATGGCCTCATAAAATCTAATAAATATATTACAACCCAGTCTAATAGAAGTGACCTCTAGATTTCTGGCACTCAAATTCATAAAGACATCCCAGGAAAATATGTAACTGTTCATGAAGCTGTGAGTAAGGAGTCAAAGTTTGGGGGCCAAGTATTAGCCAGTTGCAAGTGTATAGTCTAAAAATAACAGCATAAATCGAATATGTGTGCCTGTGAGAAGGCAAACTAATTGTGCACATCAAAATGTCACAGCATTTTACTGTGTGTAAATAAAAAAGTGTAAAGTGTGAATTGACAATGGTAAATGTCACAATACACTTGTAAATGTGTATATTTCTTCTGTGAAAGAAAGGTAAGTATTAAATTTGTATCTTTATTATTATTTTTCAATAACCATTACTTATTCATAAGAGTTTACTATGTTTATTTAATCTTTTTTACAATACATTACTTGAACTGGGGATTTTTAATCAAACCTTGCAATTGTACGGAACTTGGTAAGTTAATTTAAGAACATGCTAAAAGAGAAAAATATTAAATTCTGTAGATCAGCAGATCCCAAACTTTTTGAATGGCCTACCACCCCAACAATTTCCGTATTTTGTAGTAGTTACCACTGTTTGCGTGTTGGTTATTAGACTGTGCGGCTGCACCGTGTGTCTAAGATTTAATAAATTTTGCCACCGCTACAATCACTGAATGAATCTATTTAATTTAGATTATGTTAGATTATGTCGTAATATATTTATTAGATTTTATGAGGCCATTTTTTTACGACTTAAATTTGTTTGTTTTGTTTGGCTTCTAATGGCATACCATTAGGGGAGGGCCTTTTGAAATAGACTGGATTTTTCAATTCACCTATGATATATAAATCATTATTTGAAATATATTCTTATATTTAATATGCCTTCATTTTTGAAATGATAAGTTATTTCGTATCTCAAAGAGGTGGGGAGATACGATAAAAATTGAAAGTTTCTTTAAGTGTATATACCCTCAACGCTATTTTCATGAGGAAATGAGAACTTCCATTTCGTTTTAATATTAAACAATACATATTTACGAATTTTAATTGAGTCTAGTTTGATATAATCTATTTTTTTTCACCCTTAAGTAAAAAATACTATTAATTTTAGGGTTAGATAGATTATTTAAAAAAACTGAGAAATCTTATGAAAACCCCATATCCCAAATTTTATCCCAATTGGTAAAATATTTTCGTCTCTAGTTAGAACTACAGACCGACATTATTAAAAAAAAACCACTTTTCCGGATTCAGGGGGTCATGCATGAAACATTGACATCCATCAAATTCTTGGGTTGGATTTTTTTGACGATTACTATTTTTTCTCAACTATAGAGATGTGAGAAGGAAAAAGTAACATATATTAATATATTAACCTACAAATTTCTTCTCTTGGCCAATATGACTAAAAAGTAATTTATATTTATTTATTTATTTAACAAATGCACAATTGTGCACACACATTAACATAGTTCAAATATACTCGTAGGCTTTCATCTCACGCTGTATTCTTTGTTCAAGGTCATTCTTAAAAATATTTTCTAAAATTCTTTTGCCTAACATTAATAAGTGGTTTACAGCGTCTTGATAAAACATTTATGTGGTCCGTTGCTAACTAAAGGTTGGCGACTTCTGCTTTACAAATATCCAAGAAACCATTTAAAATTAATTAAAATTGTTCAAACGGCAGCATAAAGCTACCATAGATCAACGATGGAGTGTTTTTCTGATTGTTATTAAATGACCAACTAACACTTAAAATATGATCGATAAATGATCCTAACACAGGATTAGCCCCAGATAGTTCAGTGGTAAGATATCAACATGCTAATTTGGAGGTTCCAAATTTGATTCCCAATTCCAAAAGCATTTTCAAAAAAAGTTAATTATTTAAGTTCAATAACATAATATTGGTTTGAAGTCATATCACTAACTTTCTGGTTTTTATTTCGGCTTTCCGAATTTCTTCGTAAAAGTGTTTCATTGTCTTGGAATACTTATGCCTTTTGCCCTTTTACATCGCTTCTGTCATCTTTAAACTTTTGTGGGGTAATTTTTTTTTTTAAATAATAAAAATTGTTTTTCCATGATTATTACACTTCACACATCCTTAAAGACATCAGTCATGTTGAAAAAAATTGTCTCATCAATGTTGCACTTGATACACTGACTTGACTTGAAAATGGTGGAGAGCCAGGTAAAAAATCCCTGAAGAAAGATGGTGATGGGTCAGGGCGATAAGCTTTACAAACATGCCAAAACCACTAGCAACAGATTTATGGTTTCAAGGACAGACAGCTAGTGACTTGGAGTGAGAAGGGATTAGTTGTCTGCTCTACTCTGACCAGGCTGTTCTGTTTCGTCTCTTAGTCTATTAGATTTCATGAGTTTCATATTGAATATTAATGTGAATAAAGTACCATTATAAAGTTAAAATAAGTCTGCATTAATGGATTTACTTCCCCCATTTATTACACATGTTTAATTAATTGAATATTGCACTTATTTGGCAAATTTTTACGCATTTGATCGAAGGTTCATTGAAATAATATTTATTTCAATTAATAAACCTTCTCAAGTACTTCTAACATTCCAAATATGAACTCTTTGTATAATTTGGTTTTTCTAAAAATTGTTGCTTTATATGCCAAAATCTCACACTTTTAGTATTCCCGAAAGAGAAACTATCTCAACGATCATGAGGGTTTGGTTATTAATTATATTTAAATTAGGTTTAAGTGTTTCCACTGGTTCTATACACTCATACTATCACCATCACCTCATCTCATCGAGACATGGAAAGAGCCTCCACAGAAAGGGTATACAATTAGCACATTCGGACATAACCTTGGCAATGGTGCATTAGTACTGGCCAATCTTTCCACTGAGAGATGGGTCTCCAGCATCAAGAGAGATCAAGATGGTAATAAGGATTGCTATAAGGAAAGGTTGATGATTAAAGGTTGTCAACAGAAGAAAGGTTTCGATTTTAGTGAGACTTAAGCCCCAGTAGCACGTATGACTACTGTGAGAACAATGATAGCCATCATTAATCAAGAAGATTTACATGCATGTCAGATGGATGTGAAGACTGGAAAAGGTGCCTTGACACTTTCCTTAGATCACTTGGTTTTCAACCAGTGCAGAATGATCTATGTTTGTACCTACATGTTGTCTGTGATACTAAGGTCTACATACTGATTTTCGTTGACGATTTGATCATCAGCAGTAATCATTTACAACCTCTTTAGAAGATCAAAGCTGCACTTCAAGCTAAATTTGACATGAAAGATCCGGGTAACTTACCCTTTTTCCTCGGAATAAAAATTGAGAAAAGAAACGATGGAATATATCTTAGTCAACGATCTTATATCAAAAGACTCTTATGCAAATTTAACATGGAAAACTGCAAAATAGCTAAAACACCAATGGAGACAAACCCCTCTATTGAAGATGGAGGATCAACCTCTATAATTGGCATCAAGCCATACAGAGAGCTCATAGGCAGTTTGATGCACTTAATGTTATGCACCAGACCTGACCTGAGTTTTTCTGTCAATTATTTCAGCAGGTTTCAAAGCTGTGCAACTAACACTCATTGGGAGTCACTGAAGCGCATTCTTCGCTATTTACAAGGAACTTCACACCTATCCCTACACTATCCTAAAGAAGAAGGGACACCCCTAATCGCATATGCTGATGCAGATTGGGCCAACGATTCCAGTCATAATTCAACATCTGGATTTCTTCTGAAAGTTTTTGGTTCAACTGTCTCTTGGATAACTAGAAAGCAGCCCACTATTGCCTTGAGTACCTGTGAGGCGGGATTCATTAACTTGCCAATGCCTGTACTGATGTCCTGTGGCTACGCAGTCTACTACTGGAGCTGGGAATCAACCACAAAGTGCCCAGCATATATGAGGACAACCAGCCTGCAATCAAGTGTCTTGAGAAATGGGAACACAAAAGATTGAAACATATGGATGTGAAATATAATTTTGTAAGGGAGTTAGTGCGTGATAAAGTTCTAAAGATTGAATATGTTCAAAGTGAATTTCAAATTGCTGACATTTTAACCAAAAGCTTAAATGTTACTAAGTTTTAACAACTATGTAAGTGGCTAGGGTTGAATGCATTATAGATTATGTATTCCTCCATGTTCCCAACATTTACCTCCTTTCACTCCCTTGTTTCTAGCACCCACTATTAGGATTCATCCATGTTTAATACATTTGCCTCCTATCAGTGCACATTTAAAGCATGTTAAATTGAGGCGAAGTGTTGGTATAGCAATTTAACATTTATTCATTATTAATACTCGTACATTTTTATGCATATGTTGGTAGTTCTGTTTATAGTATGTTCTTGCCTGATATGTATTTAGTTTTTTAGTTCATATTAATATCTCGGTTAGTAAACTACTTTTCAATCCGGTAATGTTTGATGTTCATAGAGTAAACATTATAAAACCTGTGGTGGCACGTTTTCATTATTTTATAAAATAAATAATGAGATTGTCATTAAAAATAAAATTAAAACTATTTATTATTTCGTAAATTTAATTTCAACACTATACACAATATATTAACCTATTGTATACTATGTTACAAGAGATTACACTGAATAATTTATGTCTAGGGTATCTTCATATTAAACCTTGTTCAAATGCTTATAACTTACATAAAAAAAAAATTTTTATATATATAATTTATTTTATAATCAATATTACTAACCAAAATTACAATCTAGAAATAAAAATTTCATTCCTCATTCCTCTTAAGAGAGGGTTGACCTCAAGTGTTCTTGGAGTAAGGTGCTCCCTCGCCTCAGGACCTGATGTTTGTGGATTCAAACCCAGCCGAGGTCAACGATTTTTTCTTTAGCAATAAAAATCTGTAGCATAATTTCCTTCAGAGGAGAAGTAAAATCATCAGTTCATTGTAATTTGTGGCATGTATAAGAACCCTGGAAAGTAGGTGAAAATACCTTTCCTTGCAAAATTGGTAGGCCCTTTTGCTCTCATTCTCTCATAGAAATCGCGTGATGATATAATCAATGGGTTCACAAAGTACACATTAAATACGTGAAGTAAATAAATGTTAAGAAGGTTCCTCATGAAAGTATGCTATCCAGTACGGCCTTAAACTTAGGATGCTACCAATTTTAGTGTAGTATTATAGATATTCCACCACACCAGATGACAACACATTCCTTAGCAGCTTCCAAATTTTCTGATCACTATTTTTATGTTCTAGCAGGCCAAAAGCAATGTACATTATTTTTATCATTATAGAAATAGTAGACTATGTATAACATTTTAGGAATGTATAGTCCAAGGATATGGAGTGGCACGATTAGGTGATAGAAAAAAAAATCCTACTCACAGTTATATGATTGAACCAAAATTATGTGAGAGATTCAAACATTAATATAGAATTAGTGTGATGAATCTACTGTCTCAAGGGGGGGTGGGGGAGGTTCTCATTTCTGTCATTGATTCTATTCCTGGTGTGGCCAGGATAACTGACCTAGAGAATAATATGGAATGTGTATGGATTGAAATCCCTACATTTGATCACAAAAAACTGTTAATTGAGAACATATATCTTGATCCCCAAATAACAGCCGAAGCATTTAATAATTACTTTACATTTCTTGAAGGTGCTTTGGCTAATTACCCCTATCGAATAGTACTAATAGATGATTTTAACTGCCCCAAAATTGCTTGGAAATACCATCATGCTCAAAGCATTTCGCATTCCTACATTAGATTAAAAGCTATTCAACTTCTTGCTTCGACTAATATAATAGGATTAGAACAACTTAATGAAGCTACTAATAACACTAACCTCCTTGACCTTGTTTTTACTCAGTTTCACCACCCCTTAGTAATTCATAGCTCTCAATCACTAGTGAATATCATTTAGCTCATCCACCCTTATTGAATTTCACTTGATATACCTATTGCTACTAAAATTAATAACACCCCCACCACATATATTGACTATGTATGTGGTTATTATAAGTCATTCACGAGCTAAGTTTACCTGAATGACAGCTCGAAATGTTATTAGAAATAGTCCCTAATATATCACTACGCCAACAGCTGACATCTATCACTTTGGATGACTGTAATGAAAACAGATGGTAATATATTAATGTGATAGTTAACCAGAGTAATTTAGGCCAATATTATTTATATATTTATTTGAGGTCGGACATAAATATTATTTATAGTTATTTATATTTCCCTAAAAAAAATATTAACATCAGTTTCACAAAAACTTCTAACGAACATAGCTTCAAGATGGCGACTGACGAATTTTAAACCATATGATTGAACATAACGGTAAACAAGTTTTTTACAATGATGCAGACACGCAGTTGATGAAAATACTTTATTCAGTTAAATATTTCAAAATATGATAAAATAATCATAAAATCATGTATTGTATGTAAAAAAATGACAACAATTTTCTCTTGTCCAAGAAAATTTGTTGCTGCATGCTATGATAAATACTTTACTAACCGGATTTATTATGATTATGACAGAATTAGAAACCTCTTAAAGCTCCAAACTCTTTTTTCGCGTAGACTTTATTGTGATGCCCTTTTTGTTTTTAATATTTTCAATAGCAAAATTTCTTGCAAATTTACCCTTGATCATGTAGGTGTTCATATCCCTTCTCCGGCTTCTCAATAGCTCTTATAAGGTGAGACCTATAGGTCGTTGTATCCATAGCGCCAATTCGAATTCGAGTTATTTAAGGAACTACCGTATCAATAATTTACCATGTAGAGGTTCTGCCTATAATATTTAAATTTACAATATTCTGATTTATTTTTTTCATATGGTTGCTGCTTTTAACTACTCTTTAGTTATTTGTTATTATTGCTATTTTTTTTATTCTTATCATTATTAATTACTATTTTTTTCATAACTATTCATCAGTATAAATAATTGTAATGTTTCTATATTAGTTTAGTTTTATAGGTTCTCTCAGCATAGCCTGCTATACTATTTATTTTACATGACACCAATAAATCATTACATTTAAACACAACCTCCTAGTTCACTGCTCCCAAACACAATGATCATCAACATATGTTTTTCCATGTCATGGATTACATATATCACAGCACTGTTCAAGGTATTAAAGTCCAATCACTGAGCATTCCAATAATTATTTAGCTATTATTGTTTTTCTTATTTTCTTGTGTAAATATATGTATTGTAAGGTACCTACTTGTGTACTTTTCAATGCTGGCCTGTTATAGGTCTTGCGACTGTTGGCCAGCACTATAATAAAGGAAATAGAAATTGAAATTATAATTGTTGAAGTCATCATTTATTTATTTATGTTATTATTTATATTGTTATTATTTTTAGTATTATTATTATTATTATTATTATTAATTAATTACTTATTAATGATGATGTATGGGCTTAAGGTGACTCAACACATATTTTGAGTTATTGAGTAATAGCTAATAAATAATTCATAAGACTAAGACATAAGATTGGGGTGTAGGGTGAAGACGTGCCAATCAGGTGTGTAGCACTTGGCATTAAAATGGCTTAATACAAAGGCCAAAAGCTTGTTTTGGTATATTTGTATGATTTGATCACTTTTGGGAGAATAAAATGATTGTAAATCAGTTGGTCATTGAAGAATTATTAGAGATGTCAACTTCTGTCACTCGTTGAGTAGCCAAACTAAAGGATTTGAGGTGAAGGTGTCAAACCCTTCATGATAGCTAAGCTTATGTTAAAGTCACTAAAGAAGTCTGGACATAATTGGTATACTCTCACAGGTGCACTAAGTATTCTGATTAACCTACAAATATAGGACAAATCTGTTTAAAGGATTTAAAACATTAAAACAGGTTGTTGGGGTTGTTTTTTGCAAATTCTACTATAGACTTTATTTAAAAAATGATCAGTCTTTTCAAGTACCTATTTAATGTGAAATATTAACGTAATGTAAGTATTTAATGTAAACTATTTATTTGTCTAATTTGATATATTTAGCTTATTTTCAATAATTAAATAGTGAGGGAGAATTACAAAAGTAAAAATGTTTTACATTGATCATGTTTAGGCATATATCACAACAAATGCAACCATATAAACTATACTAGAATTATTATGACCATTCATTGAGTTTTTATAACTGTAATACTTGTTTAATTCCAGCACAATCATTGGGTATGGTATAAAAACATTGATCACATATTGTACTAATAAAACATATTTACTATTATTGAAGATAACTGAGGCAAACCCTTCTCACTCTCTTTTTTTTTAATACAAACTATGCACTCTCATTACTACACAAGGGTGGAAATAAAGACACAAAAGAAGATCTGTTTGTTCAAATGATCACTCACATGATCAACCGAAAGAGAGTTTAATTGTGTGGTTTTCAAACTGTTAAATCTATAAGCATCTTAGGTTTTTTTAATGCCATAAAGTCATAAACTAAAAGTCTATATATTTTCTCTTTATTATGTTGTGCACAGTGAATAGAACTTTCACATGAGATTACAAAGAAAATATATACTATAATTGTATAAAAAAGAATCAAAACTAAATAAAGGGAAACAAAACTTTTAGTGTTTTAAAGAGGGTTATAAAAAGTTTGCCTGTTTGCATGTTAAAAGGCAAGAGATAATAAAAACAAATGCAAGTAGTGCCTAACGACAAATAAACTCCTCTGTATTATGTTTAACCAAACAGAAATGCACAACTGTTAAGATATTAAATGAGAAAATAGCACATGGTAGCTACACAAAAAGATCTGCAAATAAGATGATTCAGACATTGTTCTAAAACACTAAACTATAAAACTTTAAAAAAATATTCTGTCAAGTGTGACATAATTGTGACCTTACAACATCAAATTATAGTAGTATATAAGGGCTTGGTCTAAATGGGCAAAATATTTGAAACTATTACAACAAAAACTTATGTCCCCGTTTAAAAATTGTCAATTCAAAATATATGCATAAATTAACTTTTTTTTATAGCAAATACAAGCACATCACAATACTGGAGCTATGATAGACTAGTCCTCTATTAGAAGCTAAACAATTATTTAAAATTGTACAGTAATTTTTCCTAAAAACAAAATTCTCTTGCACTCTCTCAAACAAACATTCTCAATAGACATAAATAGTCATTTTTAAAATGTTTATGAAAAATCTGAATTTGTATTTTAAATGCTCCTTTCTTTTCTATAAAAAAATTGTTCTGTGTTCTTGTTCTCTATTATGCTATAACCTGCTTATATCAATTTTCAAGGCATTTGATGACAAATTGTAAAGGTTAACGAATCTTTATATTAAATATATTACTTCTTTTAGTAAAATTGATAAATCAACTACAGAAATTATAAACACTATGCTTCACAAAAACTTTAACAATTTACAGACTACACTATTCAATTTATAAAAATAAACAACTTTTTAGAGTATAACTATGGAAATTTGTTATTGCACTGTTTCACATATTGTTTTGGTTAAATACTATAGGAATACAGTTAACTTCCCAAATAACTAATTAATCTCTTAATAACATGTTGCAGCACAATAATCTTTTCATAACTGACTTTTGTGCCATGATTTAGTGGTAATGAAGCACAGCCACTGTTATGATTGTATTCATGGTTTTGAAGAGCATCAAGTCCATTCGCCTGCCAAGCTGCTTCTAGAGTTTAACAATAAAATAAACAATGTTTATATTAATTTTGAGCAACATTACAAGCATGATACTCATCCAATACATTTGTCAGTCACCTTCAAGGGAAAAGCAGAACTTATATGCTCTGATAGACAAACCTGAGAAAGCTTTTAATAGGCCTAATTATTTGTCTTTAATTCTTTGGATCTGTATGAAAATCATGTACAAGAAATTCCTTGAGCCAATTCCTAATTCTGAAGAAGAATAAAATGATTTAACTAGTACAACCTACATATGCAACTTGTTTCTGAACCAATTGTGAAACAATAGCTTATGATCCACATCAGTGGTTGCATGGTCTAATGTGTCACTCTGACAAAAGAATGGATTACAATGTATGGGTAAATTGAAGTTTGAATCCCGAATGAGTGTCCCGAGGGTATTTTTTCCTAAATGGTTTCCCACTCTCCTTGAACACAAATGTTGGTACATTTCCTCTAAATTCTGCCTTCCTCAATACTGTAAATATTTGATCTGCCTGAGCGAGTACTAAGAGATTATACACACAAAGGTTATATTACTAGGAAGTGTACCCGCATTTATGTGTGGGGGGGGGAGTGGAAAACCATTTTGGAAAAACCACCCTTAGTACACCCAACCGAGATTTGAACCTCGATCTCCTCATCATCGGCAGTCTAGCCCACTGCAAGAGTAGTATGTTCGATCATGCTGCCACCGAAGCAGATCTTACCAATAATTGTGGAACAGAGGATGCCACCTGATCGTGAACTTTTCCACACTTGTGACCCAAGA
The DNA here is from genome assembly GCA_902141375.1 of Timema poppense. Classification (NCBI taxonomy): domain Eukaryota; kingdom Metazoa; phylum Arthropoda; class Insecta; order Phasmatodea; family Timematidae; genus Timema; species Timema poppense. The sequence continues at coordinate 121,601 of CABFOV010000655.1, forward strand.
ACTTTTAATTAAATTTGTTTTTAAAATTCTACTTTGTGTTGACACCAAATTTATGATCAGTAATAGTTCAAAAGTGGAATTTTTAATTAATGAAAAGTAAAATATCTCATTTTTCTTTGAATTTCATCTAATGATTAACCTTAATTGGTATCAGCTTGCTCAAAATGATGGCATACATTATTTACCCATGTAAATAATTTAAAATGTTACTTGTATTTTAATGTATTTACAGCATGACCAATTCATATAGTGATAAGAATATAATTAAGATGTTTATTCAACATAAAAACTGTAATGTGCCTTGATAACATGCTGAATCTTTTGTGTTCACAAGATGTTGTAATGAGAGCAGGGATGTACAATGTATCCAGAAAGTATCTAAAAAATGTATAAATGAAAACATTTGTTGTATATACTTTAAATAAATTCAAATAAATATTTATACTTTTTAGCTTAATTTACTATCACAATTAGTTTCCCAAAAGAACCCAAATTTAAATTACTGCTTGTTGCTGTCAAAAATCACTAATAAAAATGCTTTTTGATACTTTTTGATCTGTATTTGAAAATAACAAAGCGTTTTATAACAATAGCAGACAGTCTAAAAAGAAACCACTAGGCATTCTTAGCAGTAGCAGTAATATATAACTGCTAAGAGAACTAATAAATATAAACACTAAAATATCACCAGACGTGTATTTACTAACTTTTACTAGTACAATAAAATGAATATCAAAATATAAGTAAAGATCATTGTAGCATTTGAAAATTAGTTTTAAATACACATAAACAAAAAAAAATTGGATATTTTTTTCAAAAATGACCACTCTGACAATTTGTGATTAGTGGTCAATTAGGTTGATTTTTATGATAATTGACTTTACCAAAATTATGCATAATTTTTTAAAATAACAAATGGCATCAATCTTTTTCCTTTTTGGCATTAAAATGTCAGAGAAATCGGTACCAACTGCACTATTACAATTGTTTTCTTTAAATATATAATAAATCAAAGTTACCATTCTTAAAAATCTATTTCCCTCATCCTTACCTTTGGTAAAGAAGTAAAATATGTGTTTGATGGCTTTTATGACAGTCTTATGGTGACCAAAAGCAAATATTTTATATTTAACAATGAGAAATTTAGCCCTATCAAAAGCCACTATACTGCTTAAGTTCTAATTCTTTTTTTTCTAACATTTTTAGACAAAAAATGAATTTTATTTAACGTTTTTTAATACTGAAATACAACTTTTTAATTAACGAAATTCAATCCTATAATTTACCATAAATCAGTCTCTAGTAAGTAATAATGGAAATAAATTAATCTAAATACAAAAGGCGTAAATAGCAGTAATTAAATGCTACTAACAGGAACAGGCGGGAAAGCAAAGTAAATATAACTTAATAGAATGAATAATAGATTTAATAGTAGATAAAAGGAACAAGTAATACTTAATAGAACATTTTTTAGTAGCTATTAACATAAACTTGTGAGTAATGTAATTGTAAAAAATAAGAACGAGTATGAATGGACAGTAAAAATAATTAATAAAAGGAACATGCAGGCATTAAAAATAAATTTAATAGTACTTGACTTGAATAATCGGTATTTTTTTTCTTTAGCAGCGCATCTTTTTACTCATTCGGATTATATGCCAATGATCAATACAGATTAAACCCATTTTGAAAAGTACCAGGAGAAATAAAGAGTGTATATAATATATGACAGGAAAAAGTTGGTATGAATAGTATTATTATTACCAGCACCGTGTTTTACTACCCAATCAGGTTATATGCATATGAATAGTAATCATAATCGTAAGCACCAAGAATGATATCTACTTTGGTGGCAGCTTAATTTAACAATAATAATACTTAGAACCACATCCTACTACCTGTTGGAGCTATACACTTAAGTACTAACTATGCTAATAGGTTAGGAATTGGGAAGCTTGTCATAGAGGAAGTTAACCCGCATTTTCGTGGAGGGAGAGTGGAAAACCATTTAGGAAAAAGTATAGACCGCAAACTTATATTCTAAAAAGAGGGCTGTAACTGTTAAGATTTGCATAATGTGACTATATCTGGTTGAATTTCGGACAGCTGTAACGGAATATCTGGTTCTGCATTGAGGTGGGATCTGTATTTGGTTTTTGTAGTCACATGGGCAGAGAATCATGATCAATATAAGTAAATTGTCGCAAAAGAAAGAAGGATGATTTTCGCTTTATTTGACAAAACTTCAAATTTATCTCTTAGCTGACACAAAAATCCTGATAGTGACTTCTTAGTTGGAAAATTCTCTTTTATTGAAGAAGTTGATATCACATCGATCAAGCACTCATACTACTGCAATATCAGACAAAGTGGCTTTTCTGACATAACAGAGTATGGGTTTATAGCCCAAAAGTTTATATATTTTTTTGTGGAGTTCTTCCTTAAAATAACTGTTGAAACTATCAAACAAACAGGTGAACGTGAAACTTATTTAAGATATCTTGAGCTATGTTGGAATCTATTTCTTTTCTAAATTCTTTTACCATTGGAAAGCTGTCTAGATTTCAATTTTTAATTGATTCCGCCTAAAAATTGATTTTATTTTCAAACACTTGTATTTTATCGCTGGAGTCAAAAACAGTTACAGTTTTTCTTTGAAGTGAGAGAAACTTAGGATATAAACTTTTTTTTTAATGTCTGATAAATACACCAATTTTAAAAGCCAATGCTCATCACACAACCCGACTCCCAAAGCAAAGTCGTCAATCAGGAATGTTCTGAATTAAGTTCATTTTGAAGAGCTGATTCAAAGTTTTGCTGCGAGAAAGTCACTTTACTTCTGTGGGAAGAAGTAAATAAGTATGTATACTTCCCATGCCACCACACCAAATTTTGAATATTTTTGTATTATAAAGTTGGGAATTGATCAAATTAATTATTTTCACACTTTTGTCCAGGATTTCTTTAAGGGAGAGTAGCATTTTTTTCACCGCATGGGCTTGGTGATACAGAATGCTGTGGCTACTGCTGTACTCCTTGAACTTTTATTTTATTCTTGAGATAACACCTGATATTCTCTCAGCCATATCCTTCACGCCGTTCGTTAACACATCAATGCAGTTTTCTTGTGGGATGCCACTCATTGTGAAAAATGTATCTATTAACTTAAAAATTTCATCACCAGGTGTATTAATCGGTAATGGCTTGCAGAGAATCAGATCTTCTTGAAATACTCCCAAGTATTGGTAGCGTAGAAATACTATTAGAATGGCCAACACTGTCACATCAATTGGGTCATCCATTTGAAGTGAAATTTAGCGCATTTTATTTGTGAAGGTTAAGTATCTTTCACATCCTCTGCTAAATCCCCGATTCATTGTGAGATTGTGTTTAACAAAGGAACTGTGTCTACTAGATTAGTGGGTTTTTCATCCAGCATACATTTCACTATGTCCTATACACAAGGCTTGCTAAAGTTTTCAGCAATCATATGGGTTTGCCAGCTTGAGCAACCTGGTAACTGAATAAGTAAGACGCCATCAAAGTCTTTTAACTGTTTTTGAATGATAAGATATAATCTTCTGGGCTTGTCTTAGTTCACAGTACTTCCTTCAGTCATTTTGGATCGACCCCCTTAAAATTACAATGTAATTGTGATGCGGACATCGCACAGTTTGCCAATACTTTACCGCAAATCACGCTCTGTGATTTGTTGTCACTGATCTCAACAAAACCAATATACAAGTAGGAATCGTGGTACTTCCTTTTTAATATCATATTCAATGTGGCACTGCGCTTCAAAACATTCGTATTAGGAAGTTGGTTGAACACTTCAGGGGGTTTTGACGCATCCGTTGTCGCTGATTTGTCTAAAAACCCTTCATCCTGTCAGACAATTCTAGCACTAGCAAATGCTACATCTTCTTACAAACTACAATTGAAAAGTAATATTCGTATAAGATGGAATAATGATGATGATGATGATGATGATGATGATGATGATAAGAGTCGGGTAAATAGTAAAAAAAATTATTGAGGAACCGTGATTCCCAAGTTAATGTTGAATAATGTTTGGTAATGTAAATGTTTATCACATATACTCTCACAATGCTGATTAACTGCAAGTGGCCATCTTTTTTTTATCGCTTGGTGCAATCACATTGGCTCCTGATTCAAGGTTATTATCAATTAATTTGTCAAAACTTGAAAAGTAAAAGTGTGAAATGAGAAATTTTTGTTATTAAAATTGCAACAATATGGACAATATGCAATTTATTATAAAATAAACTATATATATTGAAAGGTTTTTATTTACTCTTTAATTTACATAAAGCTTTATATACCCTCTTATAGGTCTTGATCTATTAGCACCCAAAGCTTGTACACATTTACATGACACATGTTCTCATCCAAAATACCCTCACAGATAATAGTACTCAAAGTGGAAAAATCAAATAAAAATTTGCATCCAACATAATATTTGGACATACCTCATAGCTGTTGATGCTTCCACAGCTACTGGAGGTACTGTGATGGAGGATTTGACAGTTGTTTTTTTTAAGGATCAAACTTCTGCTAGTGATCCATTGAAAAAAGAAAATATAATTTCTGAATTACTACATAGTGTAATGGGCTACGCTCATTTAGCCCATAAATATGAAAAAAATATAAATTGCCCATACATTCAAAGTAAAAGAAAAAAAAAACAGATTGCAGTTTATTAACTCACTGTGTAATTGTGTTCTTGAATACGACTTGGCTCGAGTGAATACTGCCAGTCTAGACGACCAAAGAGAGAATAACCGTACCCGACAACTACAACTGGGACGGCGTCTCGATACTGACTGTCTATTGGGTGCTGCCTTGGATAGCGGCCAACTGGAGTTTTGTATTAGGCTATTCTATCATGTTCTTCCCCTATACTTCTTAGGTGTCAGATTCATTTTGTATATAATGCAGTGCCTCTCGTACTAATTTTTGTATTTATTTCCAACAACTCGTCACATGAGCATCCAGGAGGATTCAGTTACACATAAACCTATAAATCGTGGTCAAGATGGTTGTTGCGTCGGTTTCACCACATCCACACAGATAATGTATTATCCGCCAGCGTATAACCCGTGGCCCGCTTGGCTCTTTAATGTCTAGAAGTTCTCTATTGTTGTAGTGTGTCTCCAGATTACTGTTGAGTATGAATTATGCTATTGGATGATCAGAGAGTTCTAATTAGGAATAGGCCTACCATAGTTTCCTAATGGCCTATATTACTGGTATCGATCTTTTTAATATTTGTGAACTAATAGTTCTAGCACTTGGAACATTTATTTTGTATCATATTACTCTTATCGGAGTTAACCAACGCTAGCTAGCTCAGTTATAAACTATCAATTTAACTCCTTAAATAAGAACTTCCTAGTTTTATATATTGTTCAACTTCATTATTTTTTCACACTTATCAGATGTGAAACTAACAGTCGTAGGGCTGGAGTAGAGTTGTGTATGGTTGCTTAACCTTAACTTAATCTGATTCTACTGATTAGAGTTATGGTAGTTGTCTGTTTAGCACATTTTCATTCTTGAAAGTGTGCATGTTCTTTTTTAAGGAGTCACTTGTATTTCGATATTCAACCAAACCAATGTTGTCTTGGTTGTATGCTTATTTAAGGTGCCTCACACCAAACACAGCCATTTTGGTAACGATGTTTCTTGTTATTTTATTTACATCTAACATTAAATAGTGGAAAGATTAGACTGTGATCATGTCTGTAGATATGTTGTATTGATGCTAATAAACTCGTTTGTTAAACTTGTATATCACTCTTAAGTCTAGTTGGCCACGACCTTTCCATTTCAATTTCTTTGTAAATGTAGTCATCGCTTCTACTGCCAAATAGGAGCAATGCTGCAATAGGTGCTCCCAAAAATCCTGCATTTGTCCTCCAGTCAGAAGATATAAAAAGTTATATTAAATTAATAGTTTAAAAAAATTTAACTCAAAAAGTATACACCAAAAGCACTCATAAATAAATAACACTGCACAGCAACTTGATTTGTTTTGACTCTCGACTGAATACTGACTGAACTGCGACTGAAGGTGCGAAGAAACACGAGGTTTTAATATGCAAAAGAAACTTCTCAGAGATTTATAAAAAGGTATTGGAACTAATAACCGGATGTGAAAGTGCAGTGAAGTTCTCACAAAGATGAGGCTAGCTGTTGCCATCGAGTCTCTCTGTCTGGTTTCGCAATGTGCCATGTATGTGTGATTCGCCGACGCTCTTGATGTTTTTAGTGGTTCCCAGAAGGTTAGGGTGTGCAAAGCTGACTGAGGTGACACATGAAATGCACTTCGGCCGTATAATACTTGCTACCTACACTGCTTCACAAAATGCTGCAGGAGATAAATAATTTCTACCTAATACTTTATTAGCTATATACAGTTTATTACTGTACAAATTCAAAGTTTTGAGATCTTGTGACACTTATTTTTTTTAGTTTTTTTTTCCAATCTCTTTGCAGAGCACATTTTAGGAATCGCTGCTTAAGGAAATTCAGCAAATGAAGCGTGTGTAACATTATATTATATTTGTTCCCCTCAAATACCGTTATAATTATGATTCATTCATCCTTATTCCTGCTACATATAATAATGATCATTATTCATTCCTTGTTATTTTTGGTACAAACTATTAAAATTACTGTCTATTCTCAACTGCTTTTGTACATAACTACTAAATTTAATCTTCAATACAGTTTGTTCCTTTCAGTTAACATTAGACTTATTGTTCACCTTGCTATTTTACCTAAGCCACTTTTGAGACATATTGCATTTCTTATTCATTCATGTTGGTTTAATTTAATTACCCTTTCTTACTGCTTGTTCCCATTTTCATCCACTTCTTAGTGTTCTTGCTATAAACTGTTTTAGTACTGTCTGTCTCAATTAGTTCCTGTTCAGTATATAATATGACTGCTTGTTACACTTAAAAAGTGGCCCTATTATGACTTGTTCCTGTTCTATACTATACACTACTATTCTCTTAGTTCCTGTTCAATTCTGTCCATACTGTTCATTCCTGTTGTTGTAGCAGTTTACCGTGCCAGAGAGACTGATGCTTTCATCGGTTACCTACAAGTGCTCGGGTTGGCCCTGTGGACTGTTATGCCTTCGTTTGACGACTTTCGTTATAAGTAGTACACAGGGCCCACGTTGTGAGCTTGCTTGTGGCGGCGGCCCAGAAATGGGTTGAACTCTGTGGGGAAGTTTGTTTGATGACCGACGAGTGATGGCGTTGGTTGCGCGGTTGGTTGGTCCGGGTTCCTGGGGTTCTGTGCCTTCGGGCCTTGGCTCTTGGGGTTCTGATCCTGTGGGCCTGGGATTTGCCATTCGTGTGGTGAGCCGTTTTAGAGCTCCGGTGCTAGCCTGGACAGTTAGTAGTGCATGGCTAGAACATGGGCACCTCCACTCGTACGCACGAGGAGTGGGGAATTACTTTCTCACGCGCAATGGGCGCAACCCCATTCCCCTACACACAGGAAAGAGTGGAGATCACAAGGTCGCTTCTGTGAGCGGAAGTAAGGTAGCTCCGGTTACCACACTGGATAGGCGGAAGGCACGTAGTCCCCCTGTGTCGGTCCAACCAGTGAGTGATTGGAAGGGGAGATTAAGTTAATTCTCACCTTCCTGGGTATCCGGCCTGATCCGGATCATCCCACCCTTCGGGGTGCGGGGGTTGGAGCTTTTTAGGTACCGACCTAGAAACTGCCCTGGGCCATGATGTCCGAGCATAGTGTTGCCTTAACACGTTAAAGATAAGTGCTGTCTAGCAGTATTTAGCAGAAACTAAGATAAAATCAGTTGTAGTTTCAGGCAGCAACAAGTAAGTTGTACTGTAATTTCAACAGGTTAAGCACTGAACAAACCTGAACTGGTTAGTAATTTTCATGTCAAATGAAATGTCTCATTCTATCTTTGTGTAAGGGTATTACAATTTTTCTACTAAATAAATATAATATAATTTAAAATGTAGTTGCACTATCAGGTAGGTACTCTCCATTTACACTGAAGGCTAGCATGCTTACTTTGCCTTTTTCCACTATGGAGTACTTTATAATTGGTTGTAGTGATATCAGTCAAAGTAAGAGTGCTACTATTCACAGTGATGGAGGGTTCATCCTACAATTACCTACAGTAAAGTTTTTTGTAATTCAAATTCCTATCTCAAAGTGGTATATCATGGAGTGTCAACAGGGTAAGCAGAGCTAGTTCAAATCATACCTGTTCTCTCCAACTTGGTCATCAATTTATCAATCATCTACAGGCTTTCACTACCCTATTTTGAAAAGTATTTTTGTTAATATATGGCCAACAAATGTTCTGCTGAGTGATGAGAACAAGTCACAGATACAGTTTAAACCAGTTCTGCTTACCCTTACAACATTTGACACCATTCCACTGGTAGCTCCCATTGTTAATCTGTAACTTATAAAAAAAAAATCAAACATTGTAGCAAAGATTGGATGAACTGGTAGGGTATCAAATAGGTACAAGTTTTTTTTTTTCGCAGATCTCTCAGATTTGTTATTCTTTATACAATATAAATGTGTTTTGTTATAACAATGCTAGACAATTCTAAACCTTTCAACTGGATATTGTAGATGTTATTAAGGCATACAATAAATTATACGCATTTTTGTTTTAGGCAACATTAAAGAGATACTATAAAATATTTACTTTTATCCACCCAATTGTATTCATATTTTTAAATGTTTGAACAGTGCTATTTTTATCCAAAAATTACTATATAAATTCAATTTGAACCCTAACATATTTTATACCGACCTCATATATGATTAATGAATGCAATTGGTATGCTGTAAAACATAGCTTGACAATAAATAATATCATTGAAACTCTAAGACAAACACAGACGTCTAAAGTTATGATGCCTTTTATTTGATATAAATTAAAGAGTCCGCATTAGTGGCACACCCATTGGGTGAAACTGGATATTTGACTCCGTCTCTTTACTCAATAAAACACTAAATTTTAATAAACCCTACAAACAAGTTAAGCACATAATTATTGAAGACGTGTCTAGTGTTTGGGATTAATTTTAAAACAATACATTCTACTTACATCCTGAGAGTGATTTGGAAGAATAGCAATAAACCAAAAGACTGTAAAAAGGAATTTATAATACCAATTTTCAAGAAGATAGACAGGAAGAGGTGTCCAAATTAATGGTGGATAATGCTAATGTATCGTTGCACAAAAATATATGAGATGATAATGGAGAAGAGAGTAAAAAATAAAACGAAAGGAGGGTGAAGAGAGGAACATCACACATTTAGTGAACAGAGGTTTATAAGAGACTAGATATATGCTAGGTATGGTATGAATTTGAGAAAGCCTCGGTAATGGTGTTTATGTTATGTATGTGTAGAAAGCATATGATGCATGTATGGAAAAAAGTTTGAAAAGCAATGGAGGAGGCTGAAGTAGAAAGAGGAGTTGTAATGAAAACAAAAAGCATGTCTGAGGATAACAGGAGCTGTGTTCAGACAGAAAGTGGGAGGAAGGTACGATAAAAAAAAATTGAGTGAAGCAGCGGGGTGGGTTCTCAACACTTCTATTAGTAGTAGTAATGGAAATGTTCATTAAAAAAGTGGCAGGAAAAATTGGGGAGGAAAGAATGAAAGCCATAAGTTTTGTTGATGACTTGATGGTATGAGGGGAGAAGTAAGAGCAAGTACAGGAACAGTTATAAGGATGTAATGAGGAAGTGAAAGAATGTGGAATGAAATTTCGCATGGTGGAGTGGGAAGTCTTGGTAAGAAGAAGGAATAGGATAAGGCCAAGAAAAGCTATAAAGTTGTATGTAGTAGAGCTGACAAAAGTACAGAATGTAAGATATAGTTGGATGCATGATTGAGGTGATAGGTGGAATAGAGAGGATCTAATGAGAAGAGGATAGCAGGGAGAGTTGTTATATAAGTATGTAAGAGACCTGCTACGGAAAAGCAATACCCTTGAAGTGTAAAAAGGTGTTGTACTTTCTACCCATTGTTACATATGCAGCAGAAACATAGACATTGAATGTAAGAGAAACTATGAAAGTGGAGGCCATGGGAATGAAATTTGTGAGGAGCATGTGAGCTGTCACGGGGAGAAACAAGCTTAGAAATGAAGTTATCCGGGAAAAAGTGGGGGTACAGGGAGTACATGAGATAGTAGAGGATGCAAGACTGAGATGGTATGGCACGTAATGGGGATGAAGAAGGAGAAGATGCAAACTAAAATTATGGACATGAAGTGTGTAGGAAAAAAATATAACAAGAGAGGCCAGGACAGATATGGGAGAAGCAGATAACAGAAATTGTGCAATTGAGAAGAGAATAATGGAAGAAATTAAAGGAGTAAGAATAGTGAAAGGAAAGAGGAAGGTGGAGGCATTTTACTAAACTTATCTGACCATGGGCTGGAAACAAATGATAATGATGATGACATTCTATTTGATATGTAAAAATATACTATGTATATAGTTATAAGCACCACGTATGGTCCTTAATTTCTTAACTAGGACAAAATACAGCAACAATTGCTTGATTCATTAAATCCTCTAAACCCCTTCCTCCAAAGTAATTATTTGTGTGTGTCAATGGTCCGCATCAACATGTAAATAAACAAGACATATTTTCAACAGTAAAAACCAATCAAAATAAGTTAATAAGTTCTAAATATATTAGATATACTGACAATAATATAGCCCATCATTTCTTCCCCTTCGCTCTTCCTCCATAAAAGGATAACTCTAAGTGTGTGTGTATGTGTGTGTGTGTATGTGTGTGTGTGTGTATGTGTGTGTGTGCTAAAAATTTTAAAGTCATACCGTATTGTTTGTTCCAAGTTAGACCCAAGGACCGAGTTCCTTCTCAAGAAGTAAGGAAGCATCAAATCGCCCCATCACTCTAAGGATGTTGAGAAGATCAGGAACTGCACTACATTCTTGATGGCGAGCTTCCCATAAGTCCAGGATGTGCTCAGTGGGGCTGGCTTTCGTTGCAAAGTAATTAATATACCTGGCAAAAATAAATAAATTACAACAAATAAAGTAGAAGGATCCATTGTGATATTAAATATTTCTCTACTTTTAATGCTTCGATATTGTGATCTAATCAACTCGTATTTTTTATATTGACTTTTCATTATTTCTCTAATTGCTATTATTTTGCTAATGCAAAATATGTTGTTTTTTTTCAAATCTAAATCAACCAACATAACTATTAAATAAAAAATTAAATCATACAACATATCACAGAAAACCAAGTAAGTCCTTAAGCATACCATGAGTAATATATGCATACAGACACATTAATGAGCTAGATAGGTCATTGGAAAGAGTATTAACAAACACAAAGCCTACACTAAGTCGAGATAAGTCAAGAATTGGTGAACATACTTGGGTAACAGTCAGAGGGTATTAAGAGAAGAAGATACAATTTTACACAAAGACTCAACTTTGTACAAGACAAAGTTAATATAATCCAATTTTAGTTGAGCTAATAAAAATACAATTAGCGATTAAAATTTTAAAATGTGTTATTATTTGGCAATAATGCATACATCCACTTGACATCACACAAATAAGTAAATAAAAAGCTCTTGGTTGTTGAGGATGTTGCAATGCTCCAGAGAGTTTTGAGCTGACCTTGCTTACCTGCTACTTGATAGCTGGCCTTTACAGTGTTTGTTTTTTCTGTGGCGGATCCTACCATTCTCAAATTTATAAGATGGCATGCAGCTCACCACCAGTTCTAAAGGTAGAAAATAATACCAAGGACTTAATATCAACGGTTCCCTTCTAGGGGTATATATGTTCCACCTTTAAAGTGGGTGAGTTTTTTTCAATTCTTTCATTTGGGTAGTGAAAAATACACACGGGTTAAATCACGTCAGTGATAATTATGTCTTAATCAGTCCCTCCATCCATGCCACCAGCTTACACCTGCAGATTTCTCTGTGCAACACTAGATGAGACAGTGTGGGATGAATTTATTTGATCCCCAATATATTCCACAGTTTCGGTACAGGTTCCATTCATAAAAAAAGCGTAAAACATCGATGACTGCAGCTGGGAACAGTGAACTAGCTTATTCTTTCCGGAGACTTCTCCAACTTTTACGCCGTTGACCCTGTATTATCACACTTAGAAATTAGTTGACACTTTCGTCTTCGTTTGTGTATCATTCCCTATTTTCTTAACAAATGGTTCCACTAGGCTGGACATGTATTTAAAGCCCTCCGGCAGAAGAGTCCTTCCCCAATACTTATGATCTTTATAGCTCTCCCTCTTCTCAGAAGACACATTACCCTGTGTTGTATTTTCAAAACCCCCATCAAAGTTGGCTTCTTTACTCTCTCCGTTCACTTCTTATGCTGCAATGGTTGGGAACTCTCCCTTATTTGGGCCGGCTATGACCTAGAGTATACCTACCATCAGTAAGTTATTTGTCCCTATGGTTTAACTTCTTGGTCCGATCGGTGGTAACATGTCTTCAATGTCAACATTCTTGTTTAAATTCTGCTTCAGGACTTTGAAGTCTTCTCTTCAGAGCAGCAAGTAACTGTCTATCAAGGGGAATTTTATGACCATGATAACCTTTTGGGGTTTCTTCGATCACAACTTTTTTTTTTAAATCGCCCTTTGGAGGAAAAGTGAATTAATAGTATAGTCCTACAATTACCCCTAAAATGGTTGAGGATATCACCAATACATTGTCCGAACGAGGTTAATATATTTGGCAAATGACACATTTGGAGATGAAAGAAACGAATGGTGGTAGGGAACGCCCATTTTCAATTTACTTGGTTACAGTGAGCTAACATTCAAAAGATGTTAACCTTTCCGAGGAGACCATGCTGAACTATTATAAAATATCCGTTAAGCCATAGCTCTGAGTGAGTGTTCCCAAGCCCTGGCCACTCATCCTCAACTTGTGGTATGTCCATAATACAGACTTACAGGTACCAGAGGAGTGTATGATATGAAGTGTGAATACTGCCTCAGAGCCCACCTGTGCGATGTGGATATTTATCTTTGAATGGATTCCGATTTGAATGGAAGGGATCAAGTTGTTCTGTCTTCTTGGTCTGCTGTGATCCCTACCTTTTCTGAATGGCTTGCCCCTTGACCTAATCCAACCGTGCACCCTTCTCCGGATTCTGTTCCATTCTTGTTTTAGACAAGAAGTCAAATTGACCATACACACTCAGAAATTACTTGCACCAAGAGTTGACACAAGACGGCCCAAGTGATAGATAGATAACTGGTCGAATAAATTGAATACATGTTTAGAAAAGTTACGTGAATAAATAAGTAGCAGATCCCGTTTATAAAAATGAGATTAACGATCGTAGGGCTCATTGTGCTAACCACATGGCACTACTTTATCGACAAATGTTGGCACTATCATCGCTAACGGTGGGCGCCATTCAGTCCATATAGCTTGCTTGTGAAATCAAACTATAGAGTTGTTTTGTGTTTTTTTTAAGATTGGTGAGTTGAGTGGGATGAGTGACCGGGACTTTCGCCCTTTAATGTTGATCAGTTTATTGTTGATCACTTTGTCCACTGTGTATGAGTTGGTCGAGAAGCTGATCCAAGTGGTGATAGTTAACCTATTTAAAATTTGTCAACCGGTATATTGTCTATCAAATGCTCCTTCTTGTTCCAAACCTTCGTCAACATAGTTTCTTAGTGTTGTGAGGTTGTTGTGCCTCACTTTTTAGTCGGTCCTTGTATTTTTACTCCGCACTTGCACAGGCCGCTCCAACCACCCTCCCTACTGCCTGGACCACCCCACAGTCTATGTTCTCTGAGCCGTTCGTGACGCTTTCCCCACTATAGTCAGCACCAAAGAGAACTCCTCCCCACTCCGGCTGTTCGGAGATCAGATCAGATGGGTGGACAGTGTTAAGTACCTGGGACTTACGCTGGACAACAAACTGACATCAAGACGACACTGTAACGAGAGACTCAACAAGGTGAGGTAAAGGCTGGGAGTCCTAGGCCCACTGCTTAACAGGTGTAGCGCCCTGTCCACAAGGAACGGTCTGACGCTGTACAAGCAGTTGCTCAGACCGATCCTAGACTATGCGTGTCCCGCTTGGGGCCACCTGGCGGACACGTATATGAGGAGGATGCAGGCGTTCCAGAGCGTGTGTCTGAGGATCATTGTGGGCGCACCATGGTATGTCCGGGATGAGACTCTACACCGCGACGTGGATATGCCTACCATCAAGGACGACTTCCGGGGACTGGCGCAGTCTTTCTACGACAGACTTCCCGGTGTCACCAATCCTCTTATCCAGGGGCTTGGGAACTACGTCATCGACCCTGGTGGGTGCCATCGACGTCCCAAAGCCCTGCTCGGATAAGCGAGATGGGACAACAGTGGTTTGGGAGGCTCTCACCCAGCACCCCATAGAGTAGTGTCTCCGCACGTAACTCTAAAAAACCCTTATTCGGTTTCCCAAAACTCTTTCCCCCCCAATATTACTAATAATATGTTTTTTCTGATTTCTCTATTCCAGAACTTCGCCAAACGCGACAACCCGTCTTTTTACTTGCGAACCACACGGTGTGACCAATTGGTCGGTACATGTTGGAACTTGCTCTCGTGCTCCTATTCAAATGTGTGACTGTGAGAACTCCTATTTCTATTGGCTCATTTGGTGGCCACTATCATTCACGTTTTCCCAAACCAATGGGAAGCTACCTTTTCTCTAATTGGACAAGGCCAGGCAGCAGCGGAGGGTATATAACACGGTGAGTTCTGGAGCAGATTCAGTGGTGAGCCACCCTGGAGAACCACTTACACGAAAGAGATAATAAATTGTCGTGTTTTAAAGAGCAATTTTGTCTTGACTCCCTCTCCTTTCATCGTTCCTACCTCCCACCACGACTCACGTCGCCGGGACTCTATCCTACCTCCCACCGCGACTCACGTTACCGGGACTCTATCCTACCTCCTGCTGCAACTCCTCTTTGCCGGGACTATTTCCTACCTCCCACCACGACTCACGTTGCCGGGACTCCGTCCTACCACCCGCCGCGACACCCGTATTGCCGGGACTCCCTCATTATACCCCTCCACTCTCTCCATCGCCTTGTCCTCGTCACTAGCAATTCCACAAGATGGTATACATCCACCGCTCCGGCAAAGCGCCAACGACGGAAGACCCTGAATAAAACGTCACCAGGAGACTGCACTTCGAATAGATGCAACCAGCACCACTCGAAGCCGCAGTTAGGAATGACAAGGTTTGTCTATCAACCACTTCGTCCTCGTGTGTCAATTTTTATTTTTAACACCACGTTTTACTACCTGTTCAAGTTGTATGCATAATTACTAATAACATTATTGTAATAGTGGTGAAAAATGTTGCATTTAAAGGAAGGGAACCCAACCCACCTTTGCTCGGAGGTGGAGTATAAAAACATTTAGGAAAAACCCTCAGTACAACCGATCTGTATTAGAACCTCGAACATCATCGGCAGTCTAGTCAATTGGGAGAATTATGCCTTAAAACATGCGGCACCAAAGGAGATCCTGTGTCATTTGATTTGTTGTTGATCGCTTTGTTCAAAATGTTTGAGTTTGTCGAGTAGCTAACCCAGTCAGTCAATTTACTCAACCTGCCTAAAAAATATTAATTTAGAATATCTCTTAGAGATGGACCACTCGAATCCTCGAATCCACCAAATCCTGACAAGTATTTGAGATTCTAGGATTTGGTGTTTTACTGGATTTGATGGTCGAATCTTATACCTCAAAGACAAAGAATAATATTTTGAATTCAAAAATGACTCAGTTAAGCCTATTTGAAAAGCACAACTTAATCCGTAATATTTATTTTGTTGGACAAAAAAAGAGATTAGCATGAATAACATAATTATTTAAAAAAAAACATAATTGTTATGTGTAGAAAATCTTACGTGCCTCGTACCCTACCCTCCCACTTCTATGGGAAACTTTGACTCGGCCGTTTTGGCACATGCTCACTTCTAAAACTGAAAATCAAAACTAGAATTACAAATAAACTTGAAATAAATAAAACAAATTATGGCTTTTTTTTTAACAGACATAAGAACACATTACACACGATACAAAGTCGGCCGCCATAACGTATATTATGTTTACTCGCCCGAGTGATGATTAAAATAAAGATACTGTTAATTCTTACCACCCAATTGGTTTTAATTATCCACATTTATGCAAAAAAAAAAAATTATTGCATATGATCCTTAAGTAGACATTTTGTTAGGTTTCGTGAAAAATAAATACTGTCAACAGACACCGAAAAGACTGGGAACACATGAGTGTACAATGTATGTGTGTTGTATAATCAATTTATTACAAGTTGAGCCCACACACACTATCAACGCGCGCATCTCTTAATGCACGTTGTAACGGATGTACATTTTCTACCAACTCATTTAAGCTACAACCCACGTCAATGACGTCATGGCATGTTAACGTGCATTGAAGCAATACACTTGAGAACTAGTAGGAAGCCACACTTGCGTTAAATTAACGTACATTAAACAAGTCCCTGAAGTAGTGGTATTTTTTTTAATGGCTAACTTTGAGACTGAAATATTAATAAGTGAAGTAGAGAAAAGAGAATTGCTATGGAATACTGCAAATGAAGATCATAAGGTCAAAAATAAGATGCATTTAGCATGGATTGAGGTGTGTTCATCTTTATTTAAGGATTTTTGACAAAGTCTCAAGCAGAGCAAAAATGTATAGGTAAGTACATTATAATTTAATATAACATAAAAGTTTGATTTTTAAATTACATTTGATGTATTTTTTTAATTATAATTATTTATTATTATTTAATTATATGTATTAAATTCTTTCATACTGCCATGGTAGTTCCCCATCTTTACTGATAAAATAGTTAAAGCTTCACAGTATCGATTCTTAGTTCGGTTGAAATTTGTGTTGTCATTTCCCTGGCAGTCCTCAAATCCACAAATGGTCAATGTATCATCAAACTTATACCCATCACGTTCGCGAACTAAGTTGTGGAGAACACAACAACATTTAACAATTTCAACAGCAAAATCAACGTGAACATCAATGGGCCTATGAAATATTCTCCATTTATTGGCTAGTATGCCAAATGTACATTCTATGTAGCGTCTAGCCCTTAATAGTCTTTAATTGAAAACTTTCTTACTTCTTGGTAAGTGGGTACTGGAGTATGGTTTAAGCAAATGTGTTGACAATCCAAATGCTTTGTCTCCAATAAAAGCAAAAGGTATAGATATTTCTATAACAGGTACTCGTGTCGATGCAGGAATCATGAGAGTTTTCTGTTCTATTTGTTTCCAAAGTGATGAATTCCTGAATATAGTGAATTCTTCATCCTTACCAAATGATCCCACGTCTACTTAAGTGAAACTGTAGTTGGAATCAGCAACAGCCAACAATACCACAGAAAAAAAAAATGTTTATAGTTCATGTAAAATGAGCCACTTCTTGCAGACTTAACAACTCTTATGTGGTTACTGTCTACTGCTCCTAAGCAGTTGGGAAAATTAGCTCTATCTTGAAACCCTCCTGCTACATTTTTCCAGTTGTTTTCATTGGTTGTAGGTATGCATTTCTCTTTCATTACTTCCCAAATATTTTTGCACATAGTCCGTACTATTTTACTTGCAGTAGATCTACCAATTCTGTAACTGTAGTGTATGTCTTTAAAACTGCATCCGCTGGCAAGATATCTGAAACAAAAATTATTGTTGCAGTGCAAGATGTCATGTCAAAATGGAGAAAAATCAGAGATAACTATTTACGAAATCTCAAAAAGCAATCACTATACTACTCAGGTATCGGTGCAAGAAAGTAAAAAGTTATGTCTACGGGGAGCAATTATCATTTCTGAAAAAAAGTATGGATCCACGGGCTACAACTAGTAGTATTGAAAATGAAAATGAAAATCTAGACAATGACAAAGCAGCTAATGAACATCCCAATAACACGAAAGCAGACAGTATTGATTTAAGCCTTCACACAACCACTACATCCACATCAAATAAGTCAGCTCCAAAAAAACGTAAACCAAGTGACATAGAAGATAAATTGCTAGAATTTATGCAATCCCACAAGCCAAGAAAGAACACACCCGAAGAAGCTGAAGATCTTGCCTTTTTTTAATCGATTCTTCCTACAGTCAGGGGCCTTGATCCTGACCAAAGATTTACCTTTAGACTTCAAATAATGAGTTTCTTCGGAATTTAAAAAAATGTAATACCAGAGAAGAACACTTACCTCAAAGCAAATGTCATACAACTTATTCCCCAGATCTATCATCGGCTTCAGCGAGTTCATATTTTTAGCATTTTTCGCCACAAGATGAATCCTTTTAACTAATGACCGTAAGGGCTTACTATTTACCAATATGTATTTCCCCCTCCCTCCCCCCATTGTGTCATTATTATGTTCTGTATTATTTTTGTTTATTAAACTACTTACCTTAATGTTATTGCCAGCATCTCTTCAGGTGATATTGAATTCCTCATATTTGTATCTTGATGTCTTATGTGATCTTTTAAACATTATAACAGTTCATCAAATGAGCTTGGAGACATTATGAGATAGTTAAAAAAAATTATCAGGATCTGCTTTAAGTCGCGCAAATAAAGTATAATATTGGCCATAAAGATACCGTTCACTATTTATAGGATGAACCCACAACCTCTTCTCTTTGCGTTTTCTTTTTAAATTTGTATCTACCATATAAACAAACTGTACAAGTTCACTAGCGTCCATCTTACATTCACGAGTTTTAAGAATCAAAGAACAACTTGCTAATTCATTATTTGTTTTTAAATTGATTTTAACTTAGAGTTTATTATTTTTTTAAATATGTTATTGAAGTAATTGTAGAAATATTCAAACGTAGTCCTGCCTTATAAAGTGAGAATGAATATATTGTACTTGAAAATATGTTTGTGTTTTAAATAGAATGTATTCTCAGAAATCGATATATCGCAAGAATCGAATATATTTCTTGTTTTCTACGTGAATATAGATAATGGATATATAAGACAATAATAATTGAACATACTTAGGCATTATTGAGTTCACAATTTCCAATGTATGTTTAATTGCTAGGCATGTTGTTTTAGTCTTTATTAATTTTTTCCATTTGTAGTTTTATTTTTTCTATCTTAATACAATATATTATAATCCTTCAATGATGATTAAAGTTGATCAAAGGATAACGAGGCCTAATCTGTTTATTTCACATGTTTTCTTAGAATCTTAACTCATTCTAACAACACTTTTAAAAATAACTAAAAGAAACTCAAATTTTGATTGATTTGATTTTTAAACAATAATATGAATCTAGATTGTTTAATTTGGCTGGATTTAAACTTGTATTTTGTGAGGGGTGGTTGAGGTTGATTAAAATTGAAAGCACGATTGAAATAAATATTAAATTTACAGTTTAGGCCTATATTGCCTAATGTAGGTCTATTTGTAAATCTATAAAATTTCAAACAATTTGCTAGGATTTGGATTCGAGATTCAAAAATAAAATATAGATTTGGATTGTCGAAATAACGGGTTCAACACATCTCTAATATCTCTGAACTAATTTTTAGTGTTTCCTTAATGAAAATATATTTTAAAGTGAATATCTAATTATAGTCAATACACTTTAATGCGTATTAATGTAACATGGAGGCTATAAGAGTTTAAATATCAACATCATAAACTCATAAAAAGATAATGACATGTAAGATATAAAATGTTAGGAATAAAAGCATTAAAATTAATAATTTTTCTGTATATATAGCCTAAAAACCTTGTCACTAAAATCTAAAAACTAAGATAATTAATGTATTTTTAATATCAGCTGGATATTTATTAATATCTATAGTTACTATAAAGAGATTCAAAATCAAACTTTTAGTAATATTCATTTTTGAATGTAGCTTTTCCACCTAATATTGATAAATACAGTAAAGAGAGGAATACCTACATGTTTTGTAATTATTTGAGTTTTGTTATAGTGACACTGGCACTTGGTTATGAAAGTCATGACCAAAGATGTTGTAAGACAAAATTAAAGATGGGTTGTGTCAGTGGTGTGTCGTGAAGTGTTGCCAAAGTAGGTAGCATTAGTTATAAATGTACCTGTGTATTGTTCACACTTCTCAGTATAACATTCATTGGTCAGGTGTTCCCGTGTGAGGCATGCAGAGCAGAGCATGTGTTTGATTGGTCAAATAGGGCCCAAGTGGGTGAGAACATATCACAGGTACAGTTTTAACAAGGTCTGCTTCCCTTGCAACATTCCATGACACCGCTGGTGTATGTGGTGATATGACTCTGATACGAGAGCCAACCTTATAGAAAACTGAGATATTAAATAAATATCAATGATGTTTTCACTTTACAATTGAAATTCGTGAATACATACTAGACATACATTGATGACATGCTACTTTCTAATACCTGTCAACTTTGAGTCTTTGAGCCAGCATTCTCCAGTCATTACCTCGAGCGTTAGGTGGATCTAGGTATTGACACACTTGACTCTTTACAACTTGTGGAATTCTGAAACAATTTTGAATAATTAAAGACCAAATATTCTTAAAGACCAAATATTCGATTTGAAACTTCGAATAGCAAGTTTGAATAACAAGATCAAATAGTAGTGTCAGAAATCTCTTTAAAGTTCCACTAGTCCAGTTGGTTTTCCAGTGGAAGTTTGTGGTGAGTCAGGCAGCTAGTTAGATAATCTCAGGGATTCAATGCTAAGTAACCTTACTCTCTTGTCCTTTGTACTATTAAGGAGAAGAGGAATACCAATATCAGCAGCCAGTGAGTCATCACTACCTACTGGAGGGGGGCTATTTTATTGCTGGTGGAAGCAACAAACAAATGGACAGACGGATTTTTTTTAGCACCGTGCCTTATTACCTGTTTGGTGTTTATGTACTAATTACACTACTGGTTTTAAAGATGAGGAATGTTATATTATAGGAAGTGTACCCACATTTGCATGGAAGGAGAGTGGAAAACCATTTAGGAAAAACCAGCCTCAGTACACCTGACCGAGATTCAAACCTAGATTAATAATAATAATAAATAATAAGTGTCTTGGAATTAAAAGTATTTTTTAATATGATATTTTAAATCCTAACTTATTATGAGAAACTAAAAGTTGGTAAATACATTTTTCACCAATCTTGCATTTGGATAGCACGATAACACATAGCTTATTGTTATATGGAAGCTTATTCAGAGACAAATAACATGGGAGACATGTCTCTTTGTGCTTGTGCTATCAAGCTATTAATTGCAGTTGAGCAATTGGGAGACCTTGAAAGATTTATAGAAGAATAGAGATATATTCTACTTTACACTCTATTGAGCCACATGTGTAGGGGAAAACGGGCGAGAAGAAGAGGAAGTGGCTTGCCAAAGTCAAACAGTTATCAATGAACAGCTTCAATATGTTGTTAGTGATAAAGCAAACCAGACAGAGAGTAGAGACTAATGGGTGTTAACCCATGAGAACGTTTAAGGGGTGTCACAACTAGTAAATATTTAAAGAGTTTCAATCCTATGGAACATTTAAGGGGTTTCAATCCTATATAACATTTAAGGCAGCCTTTCCCAAACTTTCCGAGTGGTGGACCGGTTTCTCAGTTCATTTTTCTTGTGACCCACAAAATTTGTATCATGGTTTATATATACATCATAAAATATTTATTTATGTAATTATTTACTTACATAGCAAAAAACTTTTTTATAGGTTTTTTTATATAGAAATGTAGGTATGTACGGTTATTAATAAAAATAAAAACAAGCGTTTGAAAGGCTTAGTATAATATTATGTACTGTACAAATATTCAAATCAATAAAAAAAAAGCTTCTTTAATACTCAATGAGAAGTGGGATGCTATTTTTGTTCACACAAAAACTTCTGTTTAGAAGAAAGAGGTCAATTTTATCCTCAGATTTGGTTCCAAATCCATTCTGTTTCTGTATTTATTTTTTAGGATAACCAATGTTGAGAAACCAGCTTTGACCTTAAACGTCATTACAAAGGCCAAGGGAAATCTTACAGCTTTTTCCGCTAAATTAGGATATTCACAAAATTAGCTGTCAAAATATTTTTTAAAAAATTTGGTGTGTGTGTACTTATGTACGTGCGTGAGAAGTTATACTTCTTTGGCATCATTAAATAATAAATATTTAACAATAATAATTTAATAATATTTAGTATTAATTATGTTGAATAATAATATTTTAATTTATATCAATAAATAATACATACGGATAGTTAACCTCAATTATATTG
The DNA here is from genome assembly GCA_902141375.1 of Timema poppense. Classification (NCBI taxonomy): domain Eukaryota; kingdom Metazoa; phylum Arthropoda; class Insecta; order Phasmatodea; family Timematidae; genus Timema; species Timema poppense. The sequence continues at coordinate 144,000 of CABFOV010000655.1, forward strand.
GAGCACTTGAAAAAGTCTATAAGCACAATTTTTTTCACTAATATTTACGAATAGTAAATAATATTAATCAAAATATTCAATTTAAATCACCACTGAATATAATTTATTAGCACATATATAATTCGCACTTGTATGAAACTAAAACACGTGTTGTGAATGTAGAAACTAGAAACATGTGGATAAATATTATATATATGAAAACAGTGATCAGAGGCGACGAGCGTACCAACATGCGCGACTAACAGAGGTTCTATTTCTATTTTGTTGGTAGCTTTTTTTTTTCGAGACTTAATGAGCGGTTTAGCTTCAACCTGTTACTTTTGTGTTACAGTGATGCGCGCGCATCTTAAAATTTCACTCTCATCATTTTTTCATGACGCGCCTAAAGAAGTATAACTTCAAAAAAAATTGTATCAAAGTTGTTTTTCCCTACATTGTTACACAACAGTTCAACATTAAAATCAATGTCAGATCCATTTAATGGTGGCTCTTCATTTTCTGTGTTCACCATAGAGGGATTCCTGATCTATACTTTACTGCTATCAATTGGAGGTAAATATTCCCCTAGGCTTGAGTTCATTTCTACAAGGTGTTTTTTAAAAGGAGGGGAAATTTCATCTGGGATGTTACTTTCATATTCTTTTTGTAGCTCTGTAAACTTCGAAAATGACTTAAAATTTTCTTTTTTCAACACAATGGAGCCAGCAGGGCCTCTGAGAGGAATTTTATTAGGGGCTACAAAGTTTTTTCATGGGACCCCTCCCATTTTCTATTAATTTCGGCTAAAAATTAATCAACTAAACCTATTTGAAAAAAGGAAAAGAAAACATAATATTATATATAATATAGATTTTTCTATATCTAAAAAAAAGGAATATAACAATAAGAAAAAAATATTATAAAAACTAATATTACTAGTAATTGAAATGTGAATGCTAGTCTTCAATATATGCAAACACTTTTTGAGATCCCAGGAAATTTCCATGCCCCTTTTAGATACCCAGGCATAGTATGGCCTTGCACCCCACTCTCATAGGGGTTGGGAGCTACAAACAAAGTTTTTTTTAATTGATGCTTCCACCTTTTTGTAAAAGTATACCCCAATTGATAAGCATCAAAACACCCAGTGTAAAAATAGGTAATGATATTCACTTCCCATATTTTGCATAAAGCACTGGTGACTCTATAAGTGAGTGGTCATGATTTTATATATAGTTTATGAACTTAACACATTATTTGATTGTTTAATTCAAAATTGGTAATGTTGTTTTCACAGCTAAAGAACCTCTGTGAATGCTACAATGCACCCACACACAGTCTGGTGCTACCAATCAAACCCTAAAGAGTCCAGTATTAGAGTTTGCCATTGCATGTGCTCCATCACTATTTAATACACATTACTACTTAATCCTACACATTTTTTTCCCTAATTCAATGCCATTTTGAACCACATAATCATTAATAAATGTAAAGTTTCTATAGTTGTTCTTGTTGGAAGTAGTTTGCAAAGAAAAGTCTTCATATTCTTTTTCAAATTCTTCACTATGATCATATCTTACAAAACATATTAATTTTGCATGGCCTGCTATGTTAGTAACCTTAATCCACTTGTGATGAAAATACTGAAAGCTTGTGACAGTCTGCTATATTTCAACAGTTTGCTGCACTTTGTCCGTTCCGTACCGATCGCTGGTGCCTCTGTAACATTTTGGGCATGGATAACTAACCATGCACAAATTTAAAAATTTTCTACTGGCATTTCTTTTTCATAGTTCAGTACTGGGTCACGCTCCACAATTTGAGAAACACTGATTTAAGGGGTTTCAAACTTTATTTAATAGTTGCTACTAACAATAAATTTATGGCTGTTCAATCTACACATACTAGTTAAATGAACTAATCTATTTGTATTATTGAATATGATAAAAAATGCTATTTGCACTCCCAAAGTCTAAGGGATGATAAGTATGTGGGGAAATAGCGAACTATACATTTTTTTTTCATTAGAATAGTGCTTTGATGGACCTGAAAGGAGAGGATGCATTTTCCAATGTAGTGTTCATAGAGCTGCAGCCACTACTAGTTGTTACGGTAGGTGTTTGACTCGGAACTGGACTCCTAGGAACCTAACAACAACAAAAGAAACATAAATTAATTATGTGTCTTAAATGTTTATATCTATTTACTATGAACAAACATTTCTAATCATTATTATATATTCCTGTTTAATTGTTTATGTTAGCATAGCAAATAATAATGAAAAATACAGAATGATTTTGTACGGAATGTTTTTACAAACTTTTACTTTGAACATTAAAATGGCTATAAACAGATATTTAAAGTAAATTGTTGCATATTTGGATTCATAATAAATACGCGAGATAAAACCAAACTAAATATTTTTTGCAAAATTGACTACTTGACCTTTTAAATGCAAATTATGGTCAATTTTGTTGATTTAAATGTTATTTAAAAATAACATACCAATACAAAAACAAAGTTCTCTCAGCCTTGTAAATTTATTTCCCTCAACCAAAAAACATTTGTAAAATATATGTTTAAACCAGTTAATATTATAACGGGCATATGGTTACCAAATACAGAAGAAAAAAAAGAGACTATGTTTAAGAAATCCATATGATTTTTTTTAACCTTCTATATTTGATTTATTAGGTATTCAACCCTTTTAGTGCCATGCCTGTTCCAGAATTCGTGCGCAAATAGTTCTGAAGGTCTCTTAGGTTTTGTGTATTAAGAATGCCACAGCCACTTCCTCATTTTTTAAGGGCTTGCAAGAAAATTTACCAAACCTTTATTTATGAAGCGATTATTTTGATTTTTTTGTCATTTTAATTGGTTTTTACTGTTCCTTAGCAATAATAAATTAATACAGTTTAATTAAAATTATTTAATTTCTATTTTTTTTTTTTTTCAAAACTAAGGCTAATTAACATATTAAAAAAATAGTATATATACATTTCACTATTATTTTGTTGTAGTGCATTTAATTTTATACATGAAAATAAAGTGTATATGATTATAAATAGGAAATCAAGGAATTTTTATGTGTTATCCTACATTATATATTTTTGTGCAGTTATTGCTTACCTTACAGCAAGATTTATTATTTTGCTTAACTCATGAATAAATACTTAGGTCTACACATAATGAATGCGTTCTTCAAAAACCTTCTATAATGAATAATTTCATACATATTTTTACATATTATATAAATTTATAAAGTTATTATGCCTATTTACTTACATTGGTAAAGAAATCTTTTCATTCACATGACATAACATGAAAATCTAAATAGTATATTTTTCTAAACTCAGAACAATTTAACCTGTACATTTGAAAACTGTTTACAAAACTATTTACATCAGTATGAATGCTAGCATCACTAATGTTTTTACATGCAGCTCTTATGTAAACCGGCTATCAGGTAAATAAAGAACGAGCGCAAATCAAGAGAGACGAACTTATCGACTCTGGCACTCTTAACGGTAGTAGGCGGAGCTGATCAGATCGGCTCATGGCACTAAAAGAGTTAAAAATGTAGACATAATTTTTCTATTTGTGCACAGTACAGCCTAAAATAAAAGTTAATTTGTTACCATTTTATTAAAAAATAAATATTTATTTACTGATTTTTATACCAAAATTCAACTTTTTATTTAAAGAAATCCATTCATTATATTTATCAGTGATCAGGAGTTTCTTTATGATTCCCATTTTCCAATGTTGCTGTTTAGATATATTTAGATGTATCTACTAATAATAACCTTAGCAGAGTACGGTAATTAATTGCCACATGATATGCATGCTGCATTTATAAATATAGCGCCCCTAGGCACATGAGCTGCAGATGTCTCCTTCCCTTTGTCCTTGCTCACTACCCGCTACCACCAAAACATGATATTGTTATTTGTTAATGAACACAAATAATAAAGTTGTAGGCCTATTAATTGCTACTATTTACAGTATATCCCCTATAATTATATGACCACTGTGCAAAATGTTAGTGCTCGTCTATATTTGGCACAGCTTTGCATATGATTGACTCAATTAGTAGCCGATAGATGCCATTAGTAAACACAATAGAACTCTAACAATACACTAGAGCAGTAGTTCCCAAACTGGGCTACGTGGATCGCAAGGGATTTGTGAACAGTGCCCAGGGGATCCGTGGATTAATTTATATAATGGATACTGTGATATATTTTTTAAAGGAATAATATTTTGATAGAAATAATCGCGGAACTTATTTAATTGACTGTACGTTTAGTTCATGTGACTTAGAATATCTATGTAAGAGACAGTGGTGTATTCTTAGAAAATTAATAGGTATGCTGTACTCTAAAAGCTGTAAGGATTCGGGAAACAAAGACTCTTAAACGTTGTTGGCCAAGAAGGTCAAAAGATGCTTTCCCTGGAAATATTTAAACATGAGTACCTCTAGTTTAGAACAATGGTTCTCAAACATATATGATTTTTTTCATACTCTTATGATATCTTGGGAAATTTCACACCTCCCAACTCCCCTCGAATCTCTTTTTTGACTTATTTATATCTTGAATATCCACCTTTACAGCCTACTACATATTCTGACTTCATAAATGTACACCAAAACTACGCTCAAAACACACAAAAATGTGAAACTACCGATGATTATCATCCCCATGAGTGTTATGAGCGCACTCCTGACTTAATAAGAGTGACACACCCTATTCAATTGGCTGAGTGTAATTAAAAGTGCACACAGGTAGCATTTTCATTTATTTGTGGTATTTAACGTGCACTTTCTGGGACAAGTGATTATATCAGCACACGACTTATAATCTAACTTAGATTTATAAAAAAAAAACACCCAGCCACCCCAGCCGTTAATTCATCACCGAGAGAGAGAGGAGATCTAAATTTTACCAATGATATTTTTTTTAATGCCGGAAATCAACCCGGGAACCCTTAGCTCAATGGACAAGCAAACTACTAACTGAGCTAAGGTGTCAGACTCACAAGTAGCAATATGCAAAGTGAAAAAAAACATAAAAAGAGTAAAATGAAGTAGTACATTGATCAAGCATCCATTAGAACATGGTGGAGGAATAGGGTGGATTGGCCAACTCACATTGCAATAATAATTAAGAGCCTAAAACTATTTATTAAATCCTAATTATGTTTCAGATGCTATTTAGATCCATAAACTGTGATACAATAACAAAGGGGAGAATTTTCCTATTAGGCCTATTACTCTATCACTACTTTATTGATAAGACATTTGTATCAGAAAATAAATTTTATTTTATCTTTTTCTGATAAATCAAGCTTTTGGGATTCCTTTATAAACTTATAATTCACCAGTGTATACTCTAAAATGGTGGTAAATATGCTTGCCAAATACAGGATACATGTGCCTAGAATGCATAAATATTATCAAATATATATTTAACTAGTATATAATTTAAAGCTTGTTTATACAATTATTTTTCAAATATTATTTGCATTTATTTTATTTATTTGAGCTATACTAGCTTGGTAAATTAAATCATTGTGATCTTGATTCTTGAATACTTGTTCAATAGTTGGCACACTGTTTTACTTGCGATAAGTACTCAGCAGGCCCTGGGTTGTAAACACCCTAGTTCATTGGTCAATGTTTTTGGGAAGGGGGAGTGTGGCAACCTCATATACATTATTCAAGGTCATTAGAACTTCTCTAGCTTTGCCTGCTGTTTTCAAGCAGCAGGTCCTGAGCTTCATAATCTGGGTAGGAAGATTCTTTTGGAAGAATTATTACTTAAAACACAATATTCTTGGAATAGGAACAAATATTAGTTTAAAAATTAATAATATATAGATACATTAAACATATATATTAATTCACAATTTAAACATTAATATCTACACAGTTTGCACAGACAGCATAGAATTAAGAAACTAGTCCATATAATTATAGGTATGGGGCGCAGGACTAGCATACCCAGAGAATTTGCCACTGCTAAGAGACCTAACAGAGTTGAATATATCTTTACTGTCTTAATGAGCCACCTCAGTTTAAATTTTAATCTATTTTATTTGCTGAATTGTAGTTGAAGTGAAATTATTATTTCCCTCCCTCATTTTGCCCTATTTGCTTTCGCATAGATGTATATTTCTCAGAACTAGCAACCTGCTATCAGGACTGGAAGTTATTCCATTAATTTTAGTGTGATTTCAAACTTCTATAAATAGTGATCGTAATTTAGTGACATGCTCTTTCTCATTTGTGTTCAACATTGTACTCGCCACATTTGTTAGATGCCACGTGATCGTGTTATTTATATATTAATTATGGTTAATCAATTTGTTTATGTGTCTTCATGACAATGTGGATAAAATTCCTCAACAACTGTTAGTGGGAGGTCCTCTCCTCATATGTTTAATCGTTGATAAAATAAAGTGATTGAAATAACATGCAGTAACATTGATACTATTATTTTTAATATCTATCATGGATCAGTGGCACAAATAGTTAATTTAAGTAAATAATCAAGTACTACTAAAGAAAGTACCAGTGTAACTTAGGCTGTAAGTGAATCTCAACGTTTTACATCGCCATCTAGAAATGGCAGCTCTAGAACTTTTGAAAGTAGTAAAAAACGGAAATACAATGATTCCTATTTGTCTCCGAGTTTTACATATACAGGGGATAAATTGCCCCTGATGCACTATGCGTCTTGTGCAACAAAGGGTTATCAAACAGTTCTATTTTTACCTGCCAAACTCCGTAGACATTGTGATACTAATCACCCTGAATATTAGGACAAATATGTTAGTTTTTCCAAGCATAAACTTGGGACACTAACAAATTGTCAGAATCTTATGTTGAGGCATCCTACAGAGTGAGTTACCATATTGCGCTTACAGAAGAAACCTATGCAATCGCTGAAACACTAAATAACCCTTGTGCAATTGAAATGGTAGCTGATGTGCTTGATGAGTAATAAAAAATGAAACTTGAAACAATTCACTTATCTAATAATACTGTCAAACATCACATTCAAGATCTCTCAACAGATATAGAAAAATAATTGGTGTCACGACTTAAATATACTTTTGCTTTTTCATTGCAACTTGATGAATCAACGGACGTGTCAGGGGTACAGTATTACTCGTATTTGTGTGTTATTTGTTGCAGAACAAAATCGAGTAGGATCTGTTGCTTTGTAAATCCCTTGAAATTCGTATGACTGGAGAAGAAATCTTTAAAGTAATTAATAATTCATGAGAGATCACAATATATGTAAGGAAAAGTGTTTTGATGTGTGCATTGATGGAGCCAGAGCAATGACAGGTAAAACAGCAGAGTTCATGGAACGTATTAAAGAGTTGGTACCGTCTTGTTCGAATAGTCACTGTGTGCTCCATAGACAAGCGCTTGTCGCCAAAACTATGGAAAGAGACCTAAAAACTGTTTTGGATGATGCTGTAAAGATAGTTAACCACATTAAATCAAGGTCACTTAATGCCAGAATGTTTAAATTACTTTGCGAAGAAATGGGAAGCGAACACACAATACTACTTCACACAGAAATAAGATGGCTGTCTAGGAGGTTCTTGTTAGAGTTTTTGAACTTCGCTCTGTATTTTATTATTATTATTATTAATCACCTATTTGAGCTTTCTCCCTGTTTGGTGAATACCTCTTGGCTTCTGAAATTGGCTTATTTAGTGGACATTTTTAAAAGAATTAATGAACTAAGTATGTCAAGTCAAGGAAAGAGTGTGTCAGTATTTACAACAAGGGACAGAATAGCGTCTTTTGATCGTAAATTTGAATTTTGGAAGAGATGTGTTGAAAAAAGACAGTGTGAGTGCTTTTTAATATTTAATGACCTCTAGATAGAAACAGAATCTAGCCTAAAAGAAACTATTTATAATAGCATCATCTGACATTTAAATGGTTTGCAACAAGAGTTTAAGAAATACTTTCCATCTTCTACAGATGACGATGACTCGGTACAAAATCCATATTGTGCTTCAGAGAAACCTGATGCAATGTCTGTGCAAAATTACGAGTGTTTGATTTATATTACATCTAATACTGGTGAAATAGACATTCAGTTAAGTTCTGCTGCTTAAATTCTGGTGCAGTCTTCTTCAAGAATATCCACAAGTGCATCCATATGTGGATTACCTAAACTTCTTCCGTTTCCAACAACTTATCTGTGTGAAGCTGGATTTTCAAAGTATACAGCAACAAAATCTAAATATCATTGCAGACTGGACATTGCACCCAGCGTGAAAATTCAGCCGTCTACAATCCCTCCCAAATTTAAAGGACTTTGTGAGACAAAGAAACAAGACCATTCTTTACACTAGTAACCTAAAAAGGAAGATTGAATGTTTACTTAGTATACTATTGCTAGTATACTTTTTGTATCACTCTCGAAAAATAATATATTTTAATATACTTTTTAAACTTTGGGTAGCAAGCATCCAGACACACTGTATTTTATGCAAGCAAGGGTGTGAGGATTCGTGGACATCTAACAAAGCCGAAAGGGATCCGCGAGCAAAAAAGTTCGGGAAATACTGCACCGGAGCTTTATGATAAGCAAGCTTCAGCTGCAGCTGAGTCTGTGTGTGTTATTTTAGTGAGAGTATTCATTTTGAAGACAATGGTTTTGGTTTCATATCCTGCAACATCTTACGCCGGAAAGGGAGCTGCTGCCGTAAACAATTTGATTTTTTTAATGTTGCGCCCCCAAAAATCTCGCGTCCTAGGCACATGCTTAGTCTGTTTAGTGAGTAATGCAGCGCTGATGATATGGAAATTATTTTTGGAAATAATTGTCTACATGCCGGGGCTACGTGAAGCTGGTTGGCTCCACCTACTAATGTATGGTCACATGTAATGTGTACATTAACCACTAATATCGAGAGTGGGTGATTAAAAGCCTCACTTATTCATTAGGTAACACACCCATGGCTGATAATACTTCGGAATATCAACACTGTTATGACAAGGGGTTGGAGGAGAGGGGGAGTCAATGTGTTTAACTTATATTTGACAAAATTTAATATTAAAATTGGTATTGTGTAGTTAAATGAGTTTATTTACGAGTGCTATAACTAGCTTTTCTTCCATTTGCTTCATACAAGGTTTTAATTTTGGGCACCATTTTTTGGGGGACGGAGGGAGTAGGGCATAATGATAAAACAAATACAACATAACACTTGTTTATAAATAATGTTTGTGTTCTCAAAGAAATATATATGAGCGTTCACATGTAAGTATAATTATTTTATTGCACTTTTCTGAATTTCAATACAATAAATTCATTGACTAAATCATAATATCTTTAACGATAATAAACGCAATCAAAATTGTGTAAAGATTAGATAATAATTGTTCTTGTCCGATAATTGATCTTAAATAAGTCGTAATTCATATTAACTTGCAAAAACTTCTCTCACATGAAGCAGTAGGAATGAGAAGAGTGAGAAATACTTGAAGAGCATAATTGATATTTGGATATGACTCCATTAATACAAAGTCGTGAAGAGCCTGTAAAAAATCAAGGGGAGTTGCAATTTTAATGTTTTATATTAGTGCCAAAGCTTCAAAGTTATATATTTGAATTTCACATGTGAGCTTGTACGTATTTAAATATTTGTTATGTTTAATAATGAGATATGCAGCTGATTTTTGTAAATCAGCAATGTTAATTTATTCTAAAGACGAGCCATAGGTAGAGCAAATGTAGCATTTATTTGGGATATATGCTCCAAAAAAAAATTTAAAAACAAGAAAACTCACCAAAGTCCCCCACTATTGCTGCGCCAACTTACTGTTTCCCACGCACAAAAAAGACAACAACTTGCCTCTACCAAAAAATTGATCAACTGAACGAGGAGAAATATTGGACTAGTAAAGTGTTCTATACCTCAAGGTGGGGTGTGGAAAGTGTGTGACGCGCCTGCGCAAAAAGATTGTTATGCCAGAGTTTATTGTTCTCGTAAGTTCGTCCAGCTCCGCGTATGTTTACCCTGATATTCTAACCCCTCCCTCCCGTCGTTATGTCATATTGACCTATGTTTTGTATTTACCCCTCTTCCCCCTCTTTGAGCTTGTATAATCATATAAATACTGGTGTTGTTCAACATGGACGGTACTTCTTGACAGGGCTGTCCCCTAGGACACACCTTGGGTGTCCAGGAAATATTCGCAAGGTACGAAATCCCTTTTCGGCTGTTGTATATTAGAAATTCTTTTTGCGTCGTATTCAACTTGTAAAAATGTCTATCATTTTGGACTCTAAAAAAATGTCAAACATATTGGACTTAGTATCTTTTGGTCGTATTTAAGTTGTAATTATGTCTGATATTTTGGACTTAGGATTTCTAACGTCACTATGGATGTTGTAGTCTATTCTAGACTTGGAATATTCTACTTTACCTGGAATCATATTTAACTGATAAATGTTTAGTGTTTGCATCGCCTATAGGGCGTTTTTACCTGATTGTTTAGTAAGAAAAATATTTACTAGAGCGGCAGGTATAATAGAGATATCTGAGGATAATTGAGTGTATCGAAAATGCCCATCAGGCAGTGGGAAGTTTCGTATTATATTATAAAGTTATAAGTGTTTTATTATGAACCCCTTTTAACTGAATGACCCATACGGCAAAAGTCTTGTATTATCTTTCGTATGGAGTATTTTGGTCTGCATAGCCAGATTTTGTATTGGAATATTGTTGTCATTTAACTCGTTGGCCTTGCGGGCTTATAGAGTTCATTGTTCATTGGTTTCAATTACGATATTATGTTCGTATGCTAATAGCTTCATGAATTGTAAGCAATTCCAAATTGTACAACTTAATCGCCTTTTTTTTATATACTCTGTTCAATTTTATTCTTGCTATCAATAAAACTACAAATTGTTACCATTGACATATATTCTTCTAAATCCAGGTTTGCTGTTTTTGCCATCCCCTTTCCTGGTATGAACATCAATATAATTGAGGTGTGAGTTCGTGGAGAATATAAGTAAATGGGCCTGTATTTGGCCAGTTTACTTTTGCTTGTATTCTCACAGCCCCTCTGCAATTGCTATTTTTTATTTTTTATTTTATTATCTGTTGTGCGCCAGCCTTATTCTTCGGGGAAGAGTAAGGGCGGCGTCACACAAAGATCATTACACACAGTTCTCAGTAGATCATAGCGCTAATATATTTGAGATAAGAGAGTCTCAAAAACATTACACATTTTCATTTTAAATAATAATTTTTTGAGTGTCATTCTAATTCCTTCTTTCGGTGCTTCATCTATTTCCAATTTCTTAACTCTTCTGTTCCATTTATTAGGGTATTAAATCTATATATCCATTGTTTCAACCAAATTTTTTGCTTCCAGGTAATTTTGTTTGAAACCTTTTTATTGTAATCCTTGTAAAATCCACATGGTCCATAAATTGATTTTGTTACGTAGTTTATTGCTATATCCTTTCAATGTTAAGCTTTATTTATTTGTTCAGTGCAGTGTAGAGTTTTATTCCACACAGAAAGAGTACAGAAAAATGTATAGCTAATTTGTAACAACAAACTTTTTGCATTTTATACAGCTTCTGGATTTGATAAATAAATTTCAATCATTTCCAATCCTTTCTTTACTTCAAATGATTATAAACATAGCGAATTTATTGCAATTGGGCTTTGATGGACCACCTTGTATCAAAAAACTTTTAAGTAAGAATTTTAAATAATTTGTTAAAATTTCCCATTGTGTTGTTGAGGACAAGAAAATAACTAAATAATCTCTGTCCAGTACCAAACTAAGTGATCATTTCTGGCGTTGTTATTTAACTTGGACACCATTAGGTATCACAAGTGGAAGTCAGACTAGTTAACAAACAGCGTAAATAATATTTTCAGATGTGGTTATCGAGTAAGAAGTGGCATAAGCTACAACATTGACATAAACATTTACTCCTGTCGCACGTGGGGCACGTTTATTAGTCCTGCTATTCATTCAAATGTTGGTGAGAGGAGGGTGCCCATAGGACTGAGTGACGCAATTAACAGTCGCTAAACCGCTAATTAATGCAATGGTCTGCCTGGGACCACTCAACGCACTTGGTTCACCAACATCTGAGCCACACAACAGAGCAACGGGGCTAAATTCAAAATTTTAAAATAAAACAATATTTGACCTATTTTTTTAACCAGTTCTATTATAGGGCCCCCTTCATCCTGGGCCTTGTGCCTGTGCACCTGTTGCACTTGTCTAATTTTGGCACAGCTATTTAGTAACCTTATATCCTTCTTAGATTAAAAAAGAAAATGTTGTTTGACTTTTCAACTTCTAGTGTGTATTTTTAAATAAGCACAATTGTATATTTCTATACATATTTGCAGAGATATATACAGCTTATCATTACTTCAACTTCAAGCTTGATAATGTTGGTATTGCAATGATTGCGTTTTTATCCACAGAAGATAAATAAATAAAAACTTTGCTAATAATTTGCATTTTGTGTAGGCTTGGATAAAACAAAATAAAGTGATATTGTTATATTCAAAAGAGCACTTAAAAAATGAGTTCTGCAAGGTAGACACAGCACCTTACTACCCATCCAGGCTAGCTGTAGCAAGATACTGAAAGTTAAATATGGGATGGGATATTTAAAGTAATTCTCTAGGAGTGTCCTCTACAAATCAGGATGGTGGTCATCTTATTTAAAATACAAATTCTTGAATTAATTATATAACTAAATAATATATACATACAGAATTGACTGTGCTTATGGTCTTAAGACTTCCACTTACTAATAATACTGACCTTGAAAGTGATGGAATTATGTCCATTATGTGGGACTTATCTATGCTTTGGTTCAAAATAAAATCATACTAATAAGATACAAAAAATTATTTCTGTGGCATCAGGCATAGCAATTTTTTCTTTAAAAACTTTTTTTTTAATAGCCTACCTATCAAAAACTAAACACAAACTTTGAATTACTTTAATAAATCTTCCAAAACAAAGTGACCATGATTAATTAAAATAATTTTCCATAGTCAGTTTGATTGGGCTTAGACTCTAGCTAGAGTACCAATCAAATACAACTGGGACTAGTTTTTCATTCTTTCAACACAAGAATAATATCGTATATCCTCCAATACTATTTATGTCATCCAAACCCAATCACAATAAAACTTTTTAAGAACTTTGTGAAAATGAATTAATTATAACCTTTGTGTTTAAGGTTAGTAATATACTTTATATGTTTTATATTGTGGTATTTCACATGCAATTTCTAAACACAGATTATACCAGCATACACCTTAAAAACTAACAGTCTAGGACAGTATACCTAATACTACATACCCATCCCAAGAGCATACATATTCTTAAGAAGATTTTAAGATTAATATACATAGAAATGTTAAATTTATTCATCAGTACAGCTAAGAATTAAACCAGTATTAGGGCCGGATATGTAATCAGACTTAGTACGCCTCAAGTGCGGCTTGATACAAAAGACAAGACGACACCTACCTAAATTCAAAATTAATAGGCCAGTTTAGCATATGGAACCAGCCCATTCTAATCTGGTCTAGGTAGGTGTCATCTTGCATTTGGTATCAAGCCACACTTGAGGCGTACTAAGTCTGACTATGAATCTGGCCTAAAGATTTATTTAAGAAACCCTATAAACTTATCTTGGGTAAGGATGGTTCGTTATTGGGACTCCACATATTTTTTAACCAAAATTGAGCTTTGGTTGAGTTGTTTTTAACTCTAAACCTATTAATTAGAAGCCTGAATATAACTTACTCTAAATAGGCACTTATTGGTGCATATATATATATATATATATACACATACACATAAACAAACACACTCGTTGATTGTGGGTGGGTTTGAATGCAGTCACTTAAAAACATTACTGTAAATACAAAACTAACTAGGCTCGTAATAGATGTAGTGCTATGAATTTCTGTATTGATGCAAAACAGTTGGCGGTTGGTTTGAATTCCTTTCTGGCACACCAAAATACGGAAGGCCCCGGTGTCTTTCAATTTGTCAGTGCGTTGCAGAGTAAAGGAACAATGTAGATGATTATGTGTGGAGTTCCATACATGTTGAAAAGGAATTTCCTGTGCAAACAAAATAGAAAATTATTGTAAATACAAAAGTGAATTCAAATTTGATTTGATTTACTAAAACAAACATTTAATTAGCAATTCTATTTTAAGCTACATTGGTAGTAAGAAGTATATAATCAAAATATTTCAACTTTTTTTATTTCAATTTTTTTTTACTATATTGATGACCAACATAACACATTGAAACACACTGCTTACTTTCTTAATAGGAGATATTGTTAGATTACGTTCATGCCCTAAGTTGTGGTGGCAGTTGAAGTGCTGCACTTTTTTTTTTATCAATTATTTCTTTCTGCATCGTCTCGGATCGGGAAACATCTTGAATGATATACGTTCCCCTTTTTGGATCAAGATTAAATAAAATAATAAATGAATAATCTTTTACTTCTAAAGTTATGTTATTACTCTTTATCTAACAAATTCTAATATGAGTCCCACAAAATGTGTGTGTCTTCTATGATAATTTATAATAGAGAATCATAAAGAAACTCCACATACCTACATATGGTGTCCTCAACATTCGTTATTGGAATATGATAAACCACAACCGATGCATGTGGTTACCTTGATAATTTCATACCAAATGGTTGAGAAACACGCTTTTTGGTATGCATTGTTTGAGCCATTGTCATCGGCCAACATTCATTCAAACCATAAAAAAATGAGCCCATTGTCTGGCAAATAATCGCAAGACTTACGGCAAGGGCTATGAGATCGATGGAGAGTTATCAGGAAGCTGCCAATTCATTATAAATTTAAGTGTGCATGTGAAGATGGAGAAGAAGGGGAAAACAGGAAGTCACTAACGTTAAAACATTAGCACTTTAAAGTAAATAACATACATAAGCCCTCGGTGAATTTACTAAATTTTGTTGTAGTTAACAACTTGATACAGTGCACAATTACAAATAATACAATCACTGTTCAACCAAGTAAAATATAAGTAGGAAGGGTCCACCTTTCCTGGAGGCATCATCCCGACTAGCATATTAGTCTACTTGAAAGTTGGGTAGGTGTGTGTCAAACCTTGAGCCTTAGCTATGCAGGGATATTTGTAAAAAAACAAAACTATGCTAAAAGAGTAGGAGAAATTAGGGGTAGGAAAAACTCCACACATGTGAAAAAGTTGTGTATTTAAAAAACCTCAACATGCAGAAGTAAAAAGCAGAAAATCCCTCTGGACAAAGTATATTGCAAAAACCTGCAAGTATTAATAAGAAATAATTCTATGTTTGGCCAGACTACACTTCCTAACATATATGCTTGGTTAAATGTAGTGGTCTTACCTTGACTGAGTATACTATGGCCCAAACCTATATACTCCACAGTAGTGAAACCAAATAAGTTAAACTTTCAGAGTAAATGCAGAATACAGAGGCCGACAAGCTTACCTTAACTTAGTTCGCCATTTTCATAAACTTTTGAAGTTAGCGATAGCCGATACACTTAAAAAGTATTATTCTTTTTATGAAACACCAGTTTGTTTTCGATATGCACCATAGCAGCAGAAAATGGATCAGGCACCCAGTACAAAGGTTCTACGGTATATCAGAATTAGAGAAGTATACTAGTTTATTCTTGAATTAACGTTAAATGTTCCAAAATTGAAGATTATTTTTTTCTGATCACTTATTTAACATTTGGAAACATTTTGTTCAAACCATTAGTAATTTGGGTAAACCATAACTTTAACTTCACGCAAAAGTTTTTGATTTTGTTATATGTATTTAATAAGTAATAGTAATTTTATAATAAAGGAAAATGATAAAACTAAAGAAAAAGGAAAATGATAAAACTAAAGAAAAAGGAAAAATATACTACTAAGAGTAAATTTTATGAAGAAAGCCCACTTAGGGAAAGAAGAAAAAGTTTTAAAATGAGGTGGACCAATGGCCATTTGACCACCTAATTTTTAAACATAAGTAAGAGTAAGAAAGAAATATTGACGACACACGGCTGCCGCTTATACCAATTTAATATGTATTCTTACTGAACAGCAGTGCTTGGTGCACCTAACTCGCCACCGCAGCACATCATTTGTGGAACACTGCCTTTTTGGTTCCCCTGTGGCTTAGCTTAAAAGAAAGGGCCATAGTGTAACGAGTCAAGATAAGACTGCTGCCTTTCAGAGTAGACATGTATAAATGTAAAGCATGACTAGGAATACTTGAGTAAATGAATATGATTTAGTAAATATAGTAAATAATGGTAAACGTTTTGAATTTTGTAACGAATTTGTAATCATAAAATATGCACATTAAAAAATAAAATAAAAGTGTGTGTTAGATTATTTGGGTATCATAATATAAGTTAATAGGAAATATTCAATGCCAATTTTAATATACATAATAATAGTTATATTAAATATGGTTATGAATGTGGTGAAGGGTGAGGAGTGAAATGATGCTGATGGTAATTGCTTTTATTCAACCTGGTAGTCTGCCTGGGGTTTGCATCTCCAGCCAGGGCAGATATCCTCTATACTGAGACACAAGTTCGCTCCACCATCTTGGAACAGCATTGTCTTGGGTTTGTCTAGAAGACATCCCCCCAACTTGTTCTCCATTACTTTCACACCCTGGAACAACGTTTTGTCTATTTAAAATACATCATTAAAAGTTCAACATGGCAGTCCTTCTCTAAGTCCAAGTTTTAGGCCTACACCATTATTACAATATTTTTCAATAACTTTTAACATTGTACTCATGGTTTCTAAATAATATTGTTCTTTTTATGTAATAAGATCAGGTTATTGATGCATAGTGTCTATTACTAATATTTATATATTTACCTTACATGTCAAATATAAGTAAGCAATTACAGCAACTTTGATGCTCCTTTGCCCGTTTTCCCTTTTCCTTGTATTATGTAGTGGTGCTACTCATGTTACAAGGACAAAAAATTGTGTAAATGAAGCAAAATGAAAATTAAAGGTGTAGGATAGGTAGGCTATCCAAAAAAATTAAAGGTGTAGAGATGCGAAAAAGGGCAAGAAAAAGTTCAATGGTATGTAAAACCTCGATGAATAAAAAAATCCTCAATTAATCTCATTAGGATTTAACTCGGGCCTCCTGTATTAATATTAAACTTTTTTTTTGTGGCCAAATAGGAATCAATCTGAATGAACGTTGTATCTCAATCCAAATAAAGTTAATATGATCAAGGGAATAAATAATGGTTTTTCAAACATTTACTTCATTGATATAATTAAAATATTAATATCGCTAAACATTTTAAGTGTACAAATATAATACAAGTTGTTTCATAACATTTTGAGACCTGTATTTCAAAGATTATTTATTAGCATTATATAAAAAATCAAGTGAGGAGCACCCTAAACAGCTTTCGATCTAAGGCTATTCAAATTTCAAAGTTTATAAAGGCACTTAATTTTGAAGAATTTTCATGCAAGGAACACTCAAAATATCTTCTAGAGCAGGGATGGCAAATCTATGGCGCATGTGCCACCCAGTGGCATGCAAACACAATTTGAGTAATACGATAACATTAAAAAATAAACATTAAATAAAACTTTTTCCAAAGTGTTATAATTTTTTTAGTCCAATATTATTTTGGCAGCCATGTCATTCAATGTTGTCACAATGAACTTGGTTAAGTCAATGGTCAGCTATTGTCTTGGCTTAAGTGCATCTTGTGTGCTGTTGAAGACAACAAGCTATGAACTGAACATAAATATCTTGCAGAGAAAATACGACATATTTCAAACTAATATGTAAATGATTATCTGAGTTTTTGATATTAATAATTATGTATACATCATAAACACAGATGTGAGAATAACATTAGAATGGACTTGAACAAGAGGTGTAATGAGGCAGACTTGATAGAACTATTTCAAGATAAGGATAGGTGGCATACTTGTGTGAGTGCGGCAACAATCTTTTAAGTTTCTAACGCCATATAATAAGTCAGTAGTACATAGCAACTTATTGCTTCTTTCGCCGAAGGTGCTAATTCCAATGTCTTTACTCAAGTTATTGAAATTAATCTTTTCTAAGACACTCACTTTGAAACGTTAATAAATTATCCTTCTTTAAAATGTAGGCCTAGACCAGAGGCAAGGTATACACCAGACACTCAGCCATACAGGAGTTTTGCTGTGCTTCTTGAGCCAAGTTGAGTCCTTGGGCAGTGGGGGGCGCTACAGTAGCCCCACGGCTTCTTTGGTGCTGACTGACAGCTCACAGCTGACTTCTGACGGTCAACATTTAGGTATATAATACCTAAGTTTTGACTGTCAGAAGTGACAGCTGCTAAACACATGTTTTTGCAGATCATATGGTTCGGCGTGGGGATACATAATCTAGTCTGGTAACTTTTAAAAGCCGTCAGCTGTAAGCTGTCAGTCAGCACCAAAGAAGCCATGGGGCTACTGTAAAGGCCACTCCAAGTGAAACAACTCAACTTTCAAATGGTTTGTTGTAAAGGGGCAGTGGTACGAATCCAATAGCTCAGGTACCAGCAATCCCCCACCCCCACAACTCATAGCCTTACCCCCTTTAAATAAACAAACCCTTACAAACAGGTAACTAATCAACATTATTTGAAGAGTGTTTACAACCAGACAATATGTAAACAATATTTGAACAATATAAGGATCATTTTATGCTTAGGTAGTGATGTTGTCACTTTAGATGTCACATAAAAACTCCCTTGTTTAAGGACTAAAGCTCTTACAATGAAGGCAGCTATTTTAACCTGGAGGTTGTGGGTATAGTGTAGACTAGTTCAAAATTCAGCTAGTCCTTAAATGGCACAATGGCTGTTCCATAAGAATCTAATTCTAAAAAAAAATTTATAAGAGAGCTATTGCAAATCATGTTTAATAAGACACCATTTTCAAAAATATGGCTGGACAAAGACCATTTTAAATAGCTTCTAGAGGCATCTAATTTCCATGAAAAATTCAACCAAGGACACATACAAGGATATACCAGATTCTCAAGCTCATGGAAGTTTCACTGCGCTCCTTGAGCCAGGTTGAGTTCATTAACACTATGGTTCACTAGTATCAATGCTCAGTGACAAAAGTACTTAAACATGTGCAGTTGTTAAATGACTCACTTTTAACAGGTTTATCATAAAGGAACTATTGTAATAGTAATGGGCAGCCTGTTTAGGCTCTTTGTGAGGTAGGGTTATGTGAATAGGGGGGGGGGG